>QFEI01000555.1:0-11717 GCA_003316145.1 Neoboletus magnificus | reverse complement strand
TGAAATTTTTTGCATTTGATACACTGTAAGAGATTTATGAATAAGGCATCTGCGGATTACATTTGGAATTGCGTTGCTAGACTGTGAGAGATCTATGGAATGACAGCCAATGTCCTTTTGCCCGAGACCTCCGCTTGGCCTACATTGTTGAAACGCGGAGAGAGCCCGGGTCTGCGGATTTCGACTTGGGTGGGGGAATAGGTATCGTGTGCGAGGTATGCACCACACCTGTGGGCTCTACTCATGCCCGAAACAGAACCGCCGTCTCCGCAGAAACGACCCCGAGCCCGACAGTCGTCATCACCAAGAGTGGCAAAAGATTCCAAAAAGCGAAATCCCTTTGCCTCACGTGGACTCCCTTTTGTGCCAAAACGGCTCGCCAGAGCAGACCCGCGAGCGAAGCTGAAAATGTGAAGCTAACAGCCCCAATGTTCGACGCTACGGCGAGCGCGATGGCAGCTCCTCGGTTGGCCTCGTACGGAAGGGCAGCCGCACGAACGACCTTGGTGAGCAGGATGGTGGCGCCAATGTTGGTGCCCGAGATGTTACACAGGATAACGCCGAAGACACCGATCAACCAGATGGTGGGGTGCATTTGCTTATGAGATGCCCGAACGAGCCAACTGGCAAACACATCTACCCATCCCTGGCGACTGAGCGCCTCGATAAGGATAAACTGAGAAAATGCGAAGGGAACGAGGGCAAAGGGTAATCGTGGTAGCGCAGTTATGAATGTCGGGAATCGTTTGTCGAGTCTGTCGTGCAGATCGTTCATGTACGACCGACATGGCGTTTTGGTCCCCACTTCGGGAGCGGGGTTGGGTCGCGACCTTGCTTTAGGCTCGATTGTGGGAGGGGCGGGATGCGATCCGACGGCGGCTGCTTGGTCAGCTGGAGAAGATAGTAATCGCTCTACATCAGTGTGTGAGGGACGAGGTCCGTCTGCCATGCGTGAGTGCCTCCCAACTGTAGAACCTTCTTCCCCAACAGCATTGGATAACCGACGGCCCAACATCGGGATACCACGGGAGTATCGATAATAGTCCCACCCGAGATCAAATACGAATTTGCCGAGAGCGAACGGCAAGCTGATCATCCAGACATCAATTCTGATGATATTTGCAACGAGACAAAGGACAACTGTTGCACAGAGCATGAAACTGCCAACACAGGCACCAACGGGATCCAAAAGAGTTGACCGGGGGTCCCGATGCTCTGCACGGTTTAACAACCGTGGGACTTGCTTGTGGTATTGGAATGCCAGCGCAACGAAGCAGAAGAGGTTGCAAGCGAGGAAAGGAAGGATAGTATACGCGGTGAAGGCGGCATTGTTAACATTAAAACCTTCACAGATGATCGCCTTGCAGGAACTCTTTCAGCAATGGAAGCCTGGTGCTGGCGTGGGAAATACATACATTCGTGGGATTCCCTACAAAGAGAACCATGGTGGCAGTGTTCGCTGCAGCGAATTCAGCCATGATCCATGCTCTCAGGTTGAGTTGTACAATTTCCGTGTAATAGACGAGGAACGCGGTTCCAGAGAGCATGACGGTGTCACTGCCCAGCAGGATCGAGAGAAGAGTGAGCATGGCATAGGAGTAAAGGTATAGTTTCCATCCATTGTATCCGCCAATATTGCTGACCCAGAATGCAGCGGCGTGTAGTACGCCGGTGATGTCGAGGGTTATGGCCATGTAAGCCAGAGAGAAAAACAAGATGAGGATGTTGTAAGGCTTAACACCTTCCGTGCCTACGATGCCGTTGCGAATGACTGCTGGATCAAGACATTGGGCTGCCCATAGTATTGCGATGGCTAGGATTGGTGCGGTGGTGAGGTTTATCGGTATCCGAGGTATAAGACGCGGTGTCGGTATAGAGACTGGACGGATTACGAAGAAGATGGAGATGATGAATACCACCAAGGTGGCGATGGCATATCCAGAGGTCATAAGGGGTATTCTGAGAGACGCTTTGCGTAGACCCACTAAGAATTAGAAAGTTGAATGGTCGGTCGGTATTTAAGTGATTTATGAGTGCCTCGTGCACAAATATAATATGTGCAGGATAGCAAGTGAACAGAACGGTATCAATTACATCTCGGTAAGGATTCCCGGGGAATATAAATGTACCGGTCGATCCACAAGGAGTAGCACACCTCAGGCACTCCATATATACCTGCCCCTCCGCACAGCCTGAATTTCAATTTGCACATGCCTAGAGGTAACCGAGGACATGTAAGAAATGGAAAGTTGGGCGGTTGCCGCTGATCGGGTTGCCGTTCCGAATCGCCGGACGTTCCATTTCTCAGATATTCTGGAATTGGGCGTGGCGTGTGTAACGCACCGCGCGTTGAAAAATCGTGTGTCGGGACGCGAGGCGAGTGAAGCGAGACGGACCGACAAATGTTATTCGCGATAGCGGACATTGTACAGGAAACAGTGTGACTACGAGATAACTATGGTACTGTACAGTACTTACGTAAGGTGGTATAGCGATCCTACTCCAACACCGCGACCAGTGATCCCGTGGCTGAAATGCATAAACGGTCTTTCCTTCGTCCACACAGCCTTAGCATAATCCCCGACTTGCTATGAAAAGCACGGTAGATCCACCGTTACACGATGGCAGAAACGGCGCGGTTCAAACAATCCAAGCTGTCCATGTGCTGTAAGGCTGGCCCTATCAGGTCTGATGCCTCGTTCCAATGTAGCAACCATTTTTGAAATTATTAATGTGCTCACCTAGAGGTGACAGCGAAGTCCTGCGCGTGATACCGCGTCTACGTATACATTACTATTACTGGTATGCACTAAACGCCATTTGCTGCGGTTTCGCACGAGAAAAAAGGGTTCAGGTTTGACTCTCTGTACGAAATCTCGAAAGCTTGAACGGTCGACATCTTCAAAAATCTGCCTCTTGCGAGTTTGCCAATCGGCGATGCTGCTGCCGTGACGTGGATTCCGATTTCATTCATGGCCAGACGAGTTATGCATATGGCGAACCCACTGAGTAATGCCTCAACCGTGACTCACGGAACATTCACCATGCGACTTCACGCACCTTATTTCCCTGGGGAAGGGGGGCCGGATTGTCGTGAAGTGGTCCGAAGGGTGGTACCTTCGATGATAGCGGTATGAAGCCTGGAAAGAGAGATGCTCGAGATGTTTCCACCGACTCTTGTGTACATAGCCTGATGTCGACGAACAGAGCTCCAGGCACGAGCACAATTCTCGACAGTGCTTCTGTGAAAGACGATCAGATTGGACAAAAAGTGTGCAATACCGCATTCAAAGTTGGGTCTCGCGCTGGTGTCGGGATTCATCAACGATTCATTGAGCCGGGGATATGTCGCAGCCAACATCTCACCAGACTCAACGATACGCATGAGGCCACAGAACAGCCGAGGGGGCGATATTTTCCGGTGTGTGTATCATAAAGATGAAGAAAAAGAAAGGCCTAGTATTATTTCGGGACCCATCGAGGATTCGTTGGACCAGGGACATGTTGCAGTTGACATCTCGCCCGATTCAACGATATTCACGAGGTAATTTCTTCAGGCGCACAAATCACGAAGGTGAGGGAAAAAAAGGTCTTTTCCAGGGGCGCATTGCTTAAGAATGTATTCAGATGGCCTCATCAGAGCTGTTACCACTTGCGTGTTTTATGTGTGCTTGCGCTCGAAGGTTAGCCAACATAGTTTATATCCCATCGACTGGGTAGCACACATCTGCGGGGATAGATGGGGAGAAAGAGTGCCTGTATGCGCGCAGCCCTGGCCAAGTACCTGTTTGAAAGAATCGGTGACGTGGAAGAATGGGATAGAGTTCAACCGGGGTTAGAAGCTAGCAAAGCCATTTTGAAGCCGAAGGAGCAAACTGTGGCTGTGGGCACCTTCAAGTATCTTTACCACCATCTGCTACCAGGGATTTTCCCACGCTTTTGGCTGGAAAGCGGACTCCTGGGTGCCTGTTCGGTGGGATTCATCATCAACTAATATATAAAGCACCAGTTTGCGATCACAATCATGATCACGATCGTTATTAAAGATGCGGCGGTGGGAATTGGGATGTAACGAACCGACTGCTTGGGTTTCGGAGGTTTGGAAGTATAACACAGCACGAGGCGTTGGCGAACATCTGCGACTTTGCAAAAAAATGCGGTGGAGCTCAGCCTTTGACTCTTTGCATGAAATCTTGAGATGCTTGAATGCTTGGTCCACCTCTTGCAGGTTCGCTGAATCAGATGACGACGACACCGATGCTGCCGTCATGCGCGGTTTCCGATTTCCTTCGTGGTCAATCGTTTGTGTATAATGGTGAACCCGCTGCATGGGTAACCCAAGAGTGACTCGCGGAACATTCGTCATGGAAAAAAAAATGAGTGTGATCCCTCCACCCATACGCACATCGCCGTATCCAGAAGCATTCGCCGAATCACATGAATGATGACGAGCGTAAAAGTCAGCCGGAGTTGGCACTAAACCTTATTCATCCGGGTCATCGACCATCGATATCAAAAGAAAATTCTACAGACTTCCCAAGGTTGGCTGATGAGTCAGAAGTAGTAGAAGTCCGCCGAAGTTTCTTGGGTCCCTGAGGACGGGTTAGGACTCTTGAACCGAATCATCGTGGAAATGGTTGTTTCAACATCTTCTATTGGAAGCATTAACCTGGGGGTTATCCTGGATTACATAACCAAAACAGACCAGCGAGCGTATTGATACATTCTAATTGTGTTAAACGACGCGCTCGGCATGTGTATGATACATGTCGGGAGCGCTGAAATTGCTTTGATAGAGTGTGAGAGACATATAAATGATAGCGATGTCCTTATCCGAACAATCCAAATTTCTGGGTAGGATGGTCGACAGCCCGCCGCCCCCGGTCTTAACTGGCATACCTTTGTGGAATGCGGAGAGCTTGTGCATCACGAGCCCTAATCATGCTTGAAATAGAACCGCCATCTCCGCAGAAACGACCCCGAGCCCGACAGTCGTCATCACCAAGAGCGGCAAAAGATTCCAAAAAGCGAAATCCCTTTGCCTCACGTGGACCCCCTTTTGCGCCAAAACGGCTCGCCAGAGCAGACCCGCGAGCGAAGCTGAAAATGTGAAGCTAACAGCCCCAATGTTCGACGCTACGGCGAGCGCGATGGCAGCTCCTCGGTTGGCCTCGTACGGAAGGGCAGCTGCACGAACGACCTTGGTGAGCAGGATGGTGGCACCAATGTTGGTGCCCGAGACGTTACAGAGGATAATGCCAAGGACACCGATCAACCAGATGGTGGGGTGCATTTGCTTATGAGATGCCCGAACGAACCAATTGGCAAACACGTCGACCCATCCCTGGTGATTGAGCGCTTCGATAAGGATAAACTGAGAAAATGCAAAGGGAACGAGGGCAAAGGGTAATCGTGGTAGCGCAGTTATGAATGTCGGGAATCGTTTGTTGAGTCTGTCGTGCAGATTGTTCATGCACGACCGACATGACGTTTTGGTCCCCACTTCGGGAGCGGGATTGGGTTGCGACCTTGCTTTAGGCTCGATTTTGGGAGAGGCGGGATGTGATCCGACGGCGGCTGCTTGGTCAGCAGGAGAAGACAGTAATCGCTCTACGTCGGTATGTGAGGGACGATGCGAAGGTCCGTCTGCCATGCGTGAGTGCCTCCCAACCGTAGAACCTTCTTCCCCCACAGCATTGGATAACCGACGGCCCAGCATCGAGATACCGCGGGAGTATCGATAAGAGTCCCATCCGAGATCAAATACGAATTTGCCAAGAGCGAACGGCAAGCTGATCATCCAGACATCAATTCCAAAGAATCTTGCAATGAGACAAAGGACAACTGTTGCACAGAGCATGAAACTGCCAACACAGGCACCAACGGGATCCGAAAGAGTTGACCGGGGGTCCCGATGCTCTGCGCGGTTTAACATCCGCGGGACTTGTTTGCGGTACTGGAATGCCAGCGCAACGAAGCAGAAGAGGTTGCAAGCGAGGAAAGGAAGGATAGTATACGCGGTGAAAGCAGCATTGTTAACATTGAAGCCTTCACAGATGATCGCCTTGCAACTCGTTCAGCAATGTAAGCCTGGGTGTTGGCGTAGGAAATACATACATTCGTAGGGTTCCCCACAAACAGGACCATGCCGGCAGTATTCGCTGCAGCGAATTCAGCCATGATCCACGCTGTCGGGTTGAGTTGTATAATGTTCGTGTAATAGACCAAGAATGCGGTTCCAGAGAGCATGACAGTATCATTGCCCAGGAGGATTGAGAGAAGGGTAAGCATAACATAGGAATAAATATATAGTTTCCATCCATTATAACCCCCCGTGTTACTGGCCCAGAATGCCGCAGCTTGGAGTACGCCGGTGATGTCGAGGGTTATGGCCATGTAAGCCAGAGAGAAAAACAAGATGAGGATGTTGTAAGGCTTAACACCTTCCGTGCCTACGATGCCGTTGCGAATGACCGCTGGGTCAAGACATTGGGCTGCCCATAGTATTGCGATAGCGAGGATTGGTGCGGTGGTGAAATTTATTGTTATTCGAGGTATAGGACGCGGTGTGGGTATAGAAACTGGACGGATTACGAAGGCGATGGAGATGATGAATACCACCAAGGTGGCGATGGCATATCCAGGGGTCACGAAGGGTATCTGAGAGACGCTTTGTGCATAATCCGAGTAGAAAACCGGGAGCCAGAAAGAATGGTGGGGCGTATAAATGTACCAGTTGGTCTGCAGGAGCTTGAATACACGTGCTGCCATCTTCGTCTGAGGATGTCGATGAAGAGCCTGTGGTTTACGGATTCAATTGGAACAACCTCAAAGGTTGAACACAACGTGGGGATGCAAACGGGACTCGCCGAGGTGGGCCATCCCAGCCACTTACTGTAACCATACACCAAGCCCTCGGCGGTCCAATTTACGGTACGTGCGAAAACTCAGAGGGGTGTTATTAACTCGTTAAAAAGCATTACTTAACTGGCCGTTATTAACGCAGGTCACGTGAACTATTGCTGGATCATAAGTGTGCCACGACATGGTGGTGGGCATGATCATGGTGTCTGGCGGAAGCGTAGTGTTCTCGAGTTCAGAACCCGAAGCGGAACATGGTGGAACGTGAAGGTCCGCCTTCAGTCTCGGCTTGTACCTTCGCCACCACCTGCTGGGCTTTTCCCACGGTTTGGTTGGAAAGCGGGCTCCCGGCTCGATATTAGATGGGATTCATCATCATCTAATATATACCACCAGTTTGTGATCGTGATCGTTATTAAAGGTGCGGCAGTGGGAACTGGGAAGTAACGAACCGACTGCTTGGATTTCGGAAGTTGGAAGTATGATATTGCACGAGGATATTGAACGTTGAACACGCGTCAGACTGTTCCTGATCTGGCACGAGGCGTTGGTGAACGTAGCTGTCATTCGCTGTGGCTTTGCAAAAAAAAAAGGGGGGTGGAGTTCAGACGACGACGACACCGATGCTGCCGCCATGCGCGGTTTCCGATTTCCTTCGTGGTCAAACGTTTGTATATACTGGCGAACCCGCTGCATGGGTAACCCCTCAACAGTGACTCGGTCCAGCCTGTGGTGGAGGCTTGTAAGCTCCGGCTTTGCGGGTGTGATCCATCCACCCATACACGCATCCCCGTATCTAGAAGCGTTCGCCGAACTGCATGAACGACGATGAGCGTAAAGTCGGCCGGAGTCGGCACTAAACCTTGTTCATCCGAGCCATCGATCGATATAGAAAAAACATTCTGCGGACTTCGCGGAAATGTTGGCTGATGCCAGAAGTCTATCGAAGTTTCTCGAGTTCCTGAGAATTCTCGAACCAAATTAGCGTGGAAATGGTTGTTTCGATATATGTTGCAAGCATTAACCCTGGGGTTGTCCTGGGTTACATAACTAAAAAAGAGCGGGAAGCGTATCGATACATTCTAATTGTGTTAAACGAAGTGTCCAACATGTCCATGCTACATGTACGGGGACACTGAAATTGCGCTGATAGAGTATAAATGATAGTGATGTCTCCATCCGAACAATCCAAGCTTCTGAATAGGATGGTCAACAGCCCGCCGCCCCCGGTCTCAACTCATTCTTGGCCTACCATTGTGGAATGCGGAAAGCTTGTGCGAGGCATGCACCACGAGCCCTAATCATGTTTGAAATAGAACTGCCATCTCCGCAGAAACGATCCCAAGCCCGACAGTCGTCATCACCAAGAGTGGCAAAAGGTTCCAAAAAGCGAAATCTCTTTGCCTCACGTGGACCCCCTTTTGCGCCAAAACGGCTCGCCAGAGCAGACCCGCGAGCGAAGCTGAAAATGTGAAGCTAACAGCGCCAATGTTCGACGCTACGGCGAGCGCGATGGCAGCTCCTCGGTTGGCCTCGTACGGAAGGGCGGCTGCATGAACGACCTTGGTGAGCAGGATGGTGGCGCCAATGTTGGTGCCCGAGATGTTACACAGGATAACGCCGAAGACACCGATCAACCAGATGGTGGGGTGCATTTGCTTATGAGATGCCCGAACGAGCCAACTGGCAAACACATCTACCCATCCCTGGCGACTGAGCGCCTCGATAAGGATAAACTGAGAAAATGCAAAGGGAACGAGGGCAAAGGGCAATCGTGGTAGCGCAGTGATGAATGTCGGGAAGCGTTTGTGGAGACCGTCGTGGAGACCGTCCATGTAGGATCGATACCACCTGGGAGTGTATGGCGTTGTGATCTGCGCTTCAGGAGTGGGGTTCGGTTGCGGCCCCGCTTTGGGTTCGAGTTTGGGAGAAGCGGGATGTGATCCGACGGTGGCTGTTTCGTCAGCTAGAAAAGATGGTAATCGCCCCATCTCGGTGCATGAGGAGGGATACGAGTGGCGGTCTGCCATGCGTGAGTGCCTCCCAACCATAGAACCTTCTTCCCCCACAGCATTGGATAACTGGGGGCCCAACATTGGGACACCGCGGGAGTATCGATAATAGTCCCACCCGAGATCAAATACGAATTTGCCGAGAGCGAACGGCAAGCTGATCATCCAGACCTCGATTCTGATGAAGTTTGCGACGAGACAGAGGGCAATTGTTGCGCAGAGCATGAAACTGCCAACACAGGCACCAACGGGATCCAAAAGAGTTGACCGGGGGTCCCGATGCTCTGCACGATTTAACATCCGTGGGACTTGTTTGCGGTACTGGAACACCAGCGCAACGAAGCAGAAGAGGTTGCAAGCGAGGAAAGGAAGGATAGTATACGCGGTGAAGGCGGCATTGTTAACATTAAAACCTTCACAGATGACCACCTTGCAATAACCCATTCAGCAATAGAGGCATGGGTGTTGGCGTAGGAAATACATACATTCGTGGGATTCCCCACAAACAAGACCATGGTGGCAGTGTTCGCTGCAGCGAATTCAGCCATGATCCACGCTGTCGGGTTGAGTTGTACAACTTCTGTGTAATAGACCAAGAATGCGGTTCCAGAGAGCATGACGGTATCATTGCCCAGGAGGATCGAGAGAAGAGTGAGCATGGCATAGGAATAAAGGTACAGCTTCCATCCATGATATCCGCCCGTGTTGCTGACCCAGAATGCGGCAGCTTGGAGTACGCCGGTGATGTCGAGGGTTATGGCCATGTAAGCCAGAGAGAAAAACAAGATGAGGATGTTGTAAGGCTTAACACCTTCCGTGCCTACGATGCCATTGCGAATGACTGCTGGATCAAGACATTGGGCTGCCCATAGTAATGCGATGGCGAGGATTGGCGCGGTAGTGAGGTTTATTGGTATTCGAGGTATACGGCGTGGTGTCGGTATAGAGACTGGATGGATTACGAAGAAGATGGAGATGATGAACACCACCAAGGTGGCGATGGCATATCGAGAGGTCATGAGGGGTATTCTGGGAGACACTTGCACACAAACCGGGCAGAGAACTGGAAATCAAAGAGAATGAGGAGGGGTATAAGTACGCCAGCCACGAGGAGCAACACGCCTCCACGATCGATCGGGTCAGGCCCTCCCCACGCACCCAATATATACCTCGCGGCGGCGTAATCGGAGCTTCGTTTGGAAGACTTCCGTTTTAGTATCAAACAATAGAATGTTCGAATAGAACCAGTACTTGATGGAAACTGTCGCCTCATCTAATCGCGATCACGTCGTGCGCATTGTATACTGTCATTCGGCTGGGGTCACAAATTGGAAAGAAGTTACAAAACATATTTCCACCACAACACGACTGTATAGGACTCGGAAAGTACTGACGGTGGAGAAAGATGACCCCAGTCCGAGAAATCCCGCAACACGAACACCCACAAGACCATGTAGCTATCGCTGTGGCATCATATTCCTCCATATTTCTAAGAGATCTGTGTTCGAATGACAGCGAAGATAAAGGGCAGGAGGGAGGCGGACGCTGTCGGCGTGGGACAAACGTTCAGGCCCCGCCTCGGCATCGATGCTCGCGGTGTGGCACCCGGATGTATATGAATATTGTCCCTTGCGAAGAAACGTTCGGGGCTCAAAGTTGCAGCTGGGCCGTATGTGGGGTAAGACGCAATGTGGCAAAATTTCCTGTCGTTTTCGATCCTGGCGCAGCAAACATATTGCCGCTGCCCCAACCTCTCGATGAATCGGTATCTGAAAAAGGTTCTATGAGTATATGTATCATGCCGCCGATAGCGAACAGATGAGTAGTTGTAGCGCTCTCTTTAGGAACTGTGAGAAGCATTTGTCCACCGGTGGAAATGCTGTGACTCGAACAAACCAACACTCTTTCCTCCGTCCACATAGCCTTCGCATAATCCCCGACTTGGTTTGACATAGATATGGAGACACGGTAGACCGGCCGCATCGCATATAATGGCAGAAATGGCGCAATTCAAACCATCCAAGCGGTTCATGTGACAGATTGGCTGCATCGGGTCGGATCAGTGATGCCCCATTCAAACGTGGCAAACGATTTTGAAACGATCATTGTGCTCACCTAGAAAGCAGCGGCAGAGTGCCGTGCATGGTGGAAACCTGACTCCCAATGGAGATACGACGCCATACCACGAATGCATTGCTAGTAAGCATTGGGTTATCAGAATACAACTCGACCGAACGCGTCGGTCCGAATTCTCGTTATTATCATTTAGGATGCAACGGTCGGAAGTAATAGATCGACCGCTGGGTCCTCGGAAGCTGGAGGTATAAGAACCCACCACCACGAGGCTGAACACGCGTCACCCGCACCACTCTCTCCTGATCACAAGGCATTGATGAACGCGGACGCCGTTCGCTGCGGTTCGCAAAAAGGGATTCAGGTTTGACTTTGTATGAAATTGAGAAGCCTGAAATCTTGAAATCTTGAAATCTTGAATTGTTTTGCGGGTTTGCCAATGCGATGCAGCCGCCATGCGCGGATTCCCATTCGTGGTCGAATGTTTATGAACACAGAAAACCCTCGAGCCACGCCCCAAGAGTGATTTGCGGAACATTCGTTGTGTTCTCCTCCGTGCACGTTATTTCCTGGGGAGGGACAGATTGTCGTAAAGCAGTCCAGAGGGTGGTGCTATCGCGGTGACGATATGCAGCTTGGAGGGAGGGATGTTCGAGACGTTTTCCACCAACCCTTGTGTGCACTGAGCACGAACGCGATTCTCGACAGTGCTGTTGCGAGAGATGATCAGATTGGACAAAAAAAAGGAGTGCAATACCGCATCTCAGAATT
>QFEI01000554.1:1121-14717 GCA_003316145.1 Neoboletus magnificus | reverse complement strand
GCTTCATCAAACTCCTTGTACTCACACCTGCCCTCAAGTACCTCGAGTAGTACTTAAACTCGACGTCAATACCATGTACTACAAGCTAGATCTTACTTTCCTACCCGTATACAAACCCCCTTCTCTCCTCTCAAAACCTTGAGAAGCTCAAGCGCTGTTCGACGGCTCCCTCCTGTTCTTCACTCTTGATCTATCGCTTTGGGGTTCCCTCCCCTTGCGATCCTCCGTCTCCATCGTCCAAGGAATCCCCTTGATGACCGTCCTTGTCCGTTGTACCAAGAGGAATCCCCCTTGACGACGTTCGACCCAGAAACCCTTGACCCTACTCGTTGAGCTTGTCCTCTGCCTATTGAAAGTCTACGCTCACTGCCTAACCACGGACCGAGCGTAACATTGACTATGTCTTTTTTGCTAGACTTTTACTAGACTTTGGTATGCATTTTGGCTACACTTTGATCGCATTTCTTGACTACACTTTTTTTACTAGACCTTTGCTACACTTTTGTGCACATTTTGGCTACCTTGTTGACTACACATTGACTACAAATGTTGGTTACACTTTGTTTACTAGACCTCTGGTACACTTTGGCATGCATTTTCACCACACTTTGATGACACTTCCTGACTACACATTTTTACTAGACTTTTGCTACACTTTGGTATGCATTTCAACTACACTTTTTTGTTACACTTTTGCTACTCCATAGGATTAGAACTAGGGGTGAGCGAGTAGGATTAGTAAAGCATAGTAGAAAGTGTACAAAATAATATGATTTGCTACACTTTTCTGACTGATTTAAATGACTGAAAAAGTGTAGTACGATAGGCAATAAAAAATGTAGGAAATGTGAATGAAAAAAGATAGTGAACAGTATAATAAAAGGGTATTATAATTTGCTTTTTTTGACCCTATACATGTATTACACTTGTTCAATGATAATGTAATTGCTTGGATCCTTTTTCCTGTGTTTAGTTTATTTGAGTGCTTTTTAGGAGAAGTTATGACACAGTTGAGATTCAAAAAGGTTAAGAAGCATGAAAAAGGTCAGATAAGTGGGGTGTCGGTTTCCTAATGTGCCAGCGTTCTAATTTATATTATGTAGACTCTTATTACATATGAGTTATTGACTTCAGGTTCTTATTCCAAATCCCAATAGTATCAGCTATGATTTCAAGACACAACAAGTTGTAAAAGCTATCCTAAGATCCTGAAGTCAGAGAATTTATGTGGTTAGCCAAAAAAGTGAGGTAACATTTTGCTGAGGTTATATCACTAGGCCACTCTACGTCGACCATACCAGCACCATATATGCTACCATTAGCATGATGTCACAGTTCACTAGATGAATGGAGCATTATATTGGTATTTGACCTGAAACGACTCTTATGATATGTGATATGAATATGGAATAGTGGTAATGGATGGGCATGGAGATGAGGGAATGATCAAAAGAGCAGACAGTGATCGGAAAGAGTGTTTTCTTACATGACAATTATATGTAGCCCAGGATTCTGACATAGGTTGCAAAGGTTATAGAGGTTAAATGAGTATATAAGGGCATATATACTTTCTGCAGGTTTGCCAATGCAGGAGGGGTATGGAGCACTCTAGTAGGTCGTGTCATGTAACTGAATCATCACCAGGTGTCCTTCATTATATGTAAGACATCACTCAGATCGACTGGATATAATTTCAACAGAGTGTATGTTGGGAGTATGATGAGGTCAGCTAACACGACATCAACCACAGTCACAGCCCCGTCACATCGCCACCCCATGTCACTTTTGTGCAAGTTTGCCGATGAACACGGGTTGACGATCTGTAGGAGAGCGCTCTAGTGAGATGCTGCTCTACAACGGAGAAGAGTTCTTAGCATGGGAGAGGGTGACTGGGTCGATGCCTTGTCTCATGTATTCCAAAGAAGCTAGTTTACAGGAAGGAGGGCGAGAGATTATATACGCTAGAAGCTCGGTCCCAATATGAGAGTTCCTAGAAAACTTCTTGACATAGACACGACACCTGAGTACTGAGTGTGCCTACCAGGTATCTCGTGGCCGCGATGAGTCTGATGGCAACCATCACATCCGTCACATCCCCCCAACCAGTGGGTGCTAACACCCGTTCAAAGTTCCCTTCCCACGCTCACCTCAAGCTCCTTGTCTGCATCAATTGGGAAATCCTCTCCATCAGGTTTGCCCTCGGCATCAACATCTTCATCTCCAACTAAACCCTCTCCTCCAGGTACAGTTCTCGAAGGACCAGCCTCAGCCTCCAATCGGCCATCATTCCAGACCCCTGGTGAAATTATTTGGGGCTGCACATTAAGCACGTCATCGAGTAAGGTAACTCGAATGGGGCCTCGGCGATCATGACGGCACCTGGGGAAGGTGGGTAATGCAGATCCTCTTCTCTCCTCGCGCCACTGTTCATGCTCCTGAACCCCTTTTGTGATCTGCCGACGACGGAACAACTTCGCCTTGGCTAAGGACTCCACATATTCGGAAGCCCTAGTCGGGGTGTTGCTAGTGGGTGGGGTATGCATATCGTCGACCGCTCCTGGCTCTTCAATAGGATGTATCCATCCCACAACTCAAAGTTACGGTATGTTTTCAGCGAATCCATGATAAGCTTGAAGAATGAATCTTCACCGTACTTATTCTTAATCTTAGATAGCACTGCATCCTCATCTAGGAATGTCTCCTTCTTTGTCAGGTAACTCCCGATCTACTTTGTTTGTCAAGTCTAACCGATATTTTTGTTGTTGTAGCTCTGGTTGTGCGGTTTTAGTTGTGTCCTGCACCCCCCCCAACCGTTCTGTCCTTTGGCCCTCGAAGAACGAACCTATTCTTGACCTGTTTAGCGAATTCTGTTTCAGGCTGTCCTGTCTCAGCCGATGGAACCACCGCTCGTGGTTTCCTGGTCCTGGGTGCAGGTTGAGCTTTATTCGCTAAACTGGTCGCATCAGGGTCTGGGACAATCAACCTAACAGGTTTCTTAGCCAGCCCTCCTGACGCTGTGGCCTCCGATCCGACTAGGACTGGCATGGACAGCAAATCGACCAGGTGCGTGTCAACTCCGGTCTCCACCAATTGAATGTATTCACTAGGAGTGCGAATAGTACCTGGTGCATCTTGGCTTTACAATCGCAACAGGGCATCTGGCAAGACATTCTGGACTCCTGGTACATACTCGATTTTAAAATCAAACTCACTAATCTTTTCTATCCATCTAGCTTGACGGCCCGATAGATTCCTCTGGTTATAGACGTGAATTAAACCCTTATGGTCGGTCAACCAGGTAAATTTCGCTCCCTGGAGGACATCGCGATATCTTAACATTCCTTCCACTCCAGCTAACATCCCCTGCTCGTGGACTGGGTAGTTGATTTGTGCCGGATTGATTTTGGCACTGAAGAAGGCAGCAACTCTAGATGATTTCCATTCCGGACCCTGAGAGATAACTGCCACTATCCTGTTAAAACGTGCATCAGTCATAAACCAGATTGTGGGTGAGTCTTTTCCATAATCCAGTGGAACCCTGCGGTGATGTCTGCAGGACTGAACATGCCGTTTGACCGTTTCGAATGCTCGCTGTTCGGTCTCATCCCACTTAAACGGCATGTTATCGCCCGTCAGGGCTGAGAGTATTCCCATCAGCACTCTTACTTTGTAGATATCATCGGCCAAATAACCCACCGACCTGATAAATCCGCGAAGGAGGTCATGATTAGTCGGTATCTTCCAGTTCAAGACGGAGTCAACCTTATCTGGGTCCATTCGGATATCTTCATCATCTACAATATGACCCAAGATCTTCATTTCCTTGCAAAGGAAACGAAGTTTATCTTCACTCAGGTAAAGTTTCTCTTTCTTCAAAACGTCAAGGATGATTCTAACATGCCCAATATGCTCCTCAAGTGTGTTGGAATAGACCACTATGTCGTCAAGGTAGAGATCTATCCACCTGCCCATGTAGCTTCCGAACAGGTGGTTCATCAGCACTTGATAAGTAGCTGGTGCGTTGCAGTCTCCGATCTGAATAACGGTACTCAACATATTCCCATCTGGGGTTGGTTGTCACAGCACTTCGATCGACGTGCTCTGGGATGATTCGAATCTGCTCATATGCATCTTGTCCATCAATAATCGAACGGTATCTTCCCTTAGACACTCGTCTAAGGATTGTGTCAACATCTGGCAATGGCGCTGACAGCTTATAGGTGTTCTTATTTCGTTCACGCAAGTCTACAACGGTGTGCAGCTTATCTGTCCCCGGCTTTCGGATCAAGAGCAGTGGAACAGTGTTGCCAATACTGGTAATCCTCCAATGCCCCGTTTCGAGGTAAGCCTTTCATTTCTCAATCCATTGTGGCCGCAATGCTTCGGGGCACCTTGAAGGTCGCCATGGATATATCTTATTCACATCAATCAAGGAAATCTGGTGATTAATTGCCCAAAGAGGAGGTAAGGCCGTTTCGCTTGCTTTAGCACAGAGCGGTTTAGCTAACTCCATCAGCTGCTTTCGAGCAGTTTCTACCCTTTCGTCTAGGACGTCCGCCGCTCTCGACTCGAGGACCTGAACCTGAGCTCCTTTAATTGGAAGAGGGTCCTTACTTCCAATGATCACCCAGAAACTGTTCAGCCCTACCAAGACTTGGTGTTGGAACAGGAATGGAGTTCCTAGAATCAGGTCATAACTTTGTAAGTTCGCGATATCAAAATACCGTTCGGACCTGATCTCCTGGTACTGTAGGGTTACCTTAGTACCATAATTTACCTGAGACTGAGACCCTTGGATGGCCGACTGGACCGTCAATGGTTTCTCCAGACTGATCTTAGGTACGTTCAGTTGCTCCGCTAGATTAGCTGACATAAAATCAGCTAGTGATCCGGTATCGATTAGGGCTCGAGCAGGACGTCCGTTGATCTCAACCACCACAACTACCGGCTTGGGTACAAGCCGTTTAAAGCCCTTAGTCATGGCAGCGTTGCGCTGAAGGGTGGGGTACGTTCCCGACAGGACCTGGACTCCAAAGAGCTCGACAGGTATGTCATCCTCATCACAGTGACGAATTCTAACAGATGGGAATCGCCCAAATGGGATTACTTCACCGAAAGCCCTCAGGATGATATTTTGCCCCCTTGGGCTAAGTCCCCACTCAATGTCCTGGTGAGTTCGTAGTCGCTCACAGTTAACCGTTGCGAACTCATAGGGTATTCAGAAGCTCTCATCCTCCTTTACCCCCACGAACCTAGCTGGTACGTCTTCATGTAAGGGTGGGCTGTTAACTAGCAAGTCGCTTTCCTGATGCAGCCGAAACACTCGTCTATCATACCATTTAGCCAGGTTGAAACACTCACGCTGGACCAACCGATTAGGCACGTAAGTGCTCAGCTCTAGGGTTCTATCCCATACATGATAACTAACTTCAAGCTCTCGTTCTTCGATAGTGCAGTCAAACCGGTGAGGTAGCCCTGAACCACACCAAAAGGAATCATAGAAGTTAGTAAGTACTTCTTCAATTCGGCGTGCAGTGGCATCACTCATTCTAATAAGGCGCTCACGGCCTGTGTCCTGGGTTAGCTCAAACCCGCTGCTTGCTCATCTCAAGGCTAGCCACTCGCCCACCTTGAAGCACGGATCTTCCAAAAAATGTGAGTCAATAAGCTCATTCTGTTCATCCCGGAGGCTCATGGCACTATCGCATATGACATGTTGTGTTTCGCTCACTCGGTATGTCAAGAATCGGTCTCATTGGTATACACAAGCAAGGAATGTATTATCCTCTGGATAAGGTAAGCACATTGACAATACATGCTCAGCCCTTCAGGCTAACGGATCTCCCATTTGATGTCTAGATGGTGGGGGCTCTTGGGAACAGTAGGAAGTGGTCATGAATGACAGGCTCCCAATTGGAAGCAGTCCACCCTCTCTGTTGAATCAGCTAACTTGCGTAATCGCTCAGTGTCCATCTCTAACTTGGTGTTATAGCTAGGGATAACCCCAGGAGGCCTCCCCTCATTCTCTTGAGGAGGTAAGTTTCCTTTATCATGCATACTTGCTAAGTGTCCTGGCTTGTGGCACATGAAACACAAGTGGTTCTCCAAATGGCGAGAATACTCCTCCCTCAAAAGGTTGTACCTCCTGGTAAGTCGCTTACCAGGTTTTGCTCCCTCTGACTCTTTAACACCTCCCTTTTTAGGGTGGTTAGCTTTATTCTTTCGTGGGAGGTGATGACCAGCGTCCTTGTTCGAGTGGTGACCATTCCGTGAGTGATCATTTCGGATCGGCTCATCTGCTTGCTTACTCAGGCTTCCAGTTCTCTTTCTGCCTGAGTTCACAGGCTTGAACCTGCGCTCATTCCAATTGCCCACTGAATGAGCTATCTCGATCACCTCAGCCGCCGCTATAACCTCACTCAATGAGGAAGTTTCAGGGTTAAGTTTGTCCTTCCACATTTCAGATTGAATCCAATGCTGAAAGCCACTCCACAGCTTGGTGACCTTCTCTCGTTCACTAAGGTCCCCAATCAGGTTCCATAGCTCATGCAGCTCGGAGACAAACTCTCAGACGGTTCTTCCTTATTGCAGACATTCTGACAATTGCTGGTGTTGCTTTGTTCTGAAGTCAACTGGAAAACAGCAGTTGAACAATTCTAAGAAGAAATCATGCAAGTCCCACTTCTCAGGATCACTGGCAATCTCTCTGATGTAGAACTCATGTGCCTTGTCTGTCAGGTAATGAGAAAGGACGAAGACCTGCTTTCGGGGTTCAACCATTCCAGCTTCCAGGCAAGCAGCTCCCTCCATCAGGAAATGGTGGTAAGCTTGTGAGTCAGCTGCTCCATCGTACTTAACTGGGGGGATAGGCTTTAGCTTGCCAAACCCTGTTCTAGTCTCTTGTCCCTTCGAACGGGAGCGTCGGTGCTTATGTTCCGTTTGGTGACTGATCCCTTCCTCTTCTTAGATCAGTGTTGTCGGGACTGTCAGTCTGAAGAAGAGGAGCTCGAGTCTGAACTTGAGTCAGTCATGTCCCTTGTCAAGGGAGTAAAGCTACCACATGAGGATGAATCCGAGCTACTCAGGTCATCTGGATTCACCCACTGCTTACCCGCTTGCTCAATCTGTTATAGTGCCTTTCCGAGGTAACTGGAAGGTATGATCTGCTGAGCAGGCTCAATCACTTGAGGTTTAGACTTCCTAACTTTACCAGTTTTAGAATCTAAAGCTGTTCGGATAATATCTTCAATCGGGTTGGACTCAGTCGTCTCCTCTTGATGTTTGAATGATGTTTGGATTTTCTTCCCTTTTTGTTCTCTCTAACATTCTCCTCTTGAAGATTATGCTCCATAGGGAAGTGTGGATGTGAATCGGCCAAGGCTGTTCCCTCACGGACATGGGGTGTTGATTCACTGACTGATGAGATGGGAAGTGTGCAACAGGCACAGCCTCTGAACAGGCTCTTGTCGTGCAGGCAACAGGAAGGTGCAGAAGAAGAAGTCCCACAAGCAAGGTCAGAGGTGGGGCTTACTTGTGGTTACAGAGAGAGATGTTGGACAACCAGATAGTAGGGTCTTGGTAGTGGAGATCCAGCTACAAGAGACTAGTGATGGTAGTGAAGAAAGAAGTGGAATTCGTTATAGTACAGGCCAGAGTAGCTGGTCCTTATATACATGTAATGATTAAGGTTCAAGAGGAGCTTGAAACCCTAATGGGGTATGTAAGATATGAGAACTATTAATAGAGCTTATCTGTAAGGTATTAGTCAGCATTTGAAATGATGACTGAGCCATAAGCTAATAATAGAAGAAGAATCAGTCAGCATATGAAATGGCTGACTGAGCATGGACCTATCGTCCAATGGCATAAAAGAGCATCAGTAAGCATATCAAATAGCTTACTGATAAGAAGATATAAATAGCCTATGATGTCATAAAGAAGGTGATATTATAGCTAAGGAGTTAGTATGAGTCAGTACGACTCACCTGAGATAAGAATAGAATACTGTATTCTATATTGTTTTTGTTTTCTTAAGTTATACGATAATAGATGATTTGATAGTGACAATGAAGTTCAGATTGTTGAAAACAATGGATCTGGTGCTGAGGAACTTTGTCATGTACATCTTTTGCCACATGAGGAACTGGCTGCAGAGGAGCCTTTTAACATTGCATATGTTCATGCGCATCAACATATTGAGGACCCGATTCCCCAACACAAAGTTCTTGCAGCCATCCAAAGAGAGACGACCATAACAGGAAACAGAGATTATGCTGTGGCATTCAATGCCATGAAAACCCAGGTTAGGCGGTTGTCAACCATGAAGCATTTTGTCAACTCACAGCGTGAGGGCCATGCTATCGCACTTCTTAGGGAACGTTCTCGGATTCTCGTTGACAACCACTTTCTTCTCGACACAACCAATCACGATGTTATTCCACACATCAAAGAATGTTTCATTGACTTTGTCATGTACATGGGCAATCGTATTGGCCTGGATGCTGTCTTACCTCCTCAACATATCCTGGTAAACCATGTCTTCTTTCTAACATGGAATTTCCATCAAAGAAACAGGCTCTGGCTGGAGTCCACTGGAGCGCATCTTCCATTCAGCACTACCAGCCACATGATGTACATGGGAAAGTGTTTCCAAGAATAATTTTGGATTGCATTCGCACCTCATATCATTATTGAGCTCAATGACGCCCCTCCCCCTGTTGAACTCATGGCCCCACTGGACGCCCCATCTTCTGCACTCTGTCCTTGACATCAAAACATGGTCATCATATTTCTAGGTTTTATATTTGCCCAGCTGCATATACAAGACATCATTTGCAAGCGAAAATATCCAGAACCATTGACATTGCAAAGTGTTAAAGCAGCAATGAACATATTGTAAGGCATTTGTGTCATGTCATATACGTTAGTAACTAAGGAATTACAAAGGGGACACTTGGGAGAGAATGGAGGCAGATCAATTGAATTAACTCTCAACATCGTACATGAAATCGATGATGCCATTTGGAGAACTTGGGACAGATGGATACGGGATGCTCCTCCGTCGTGGAAGGATGATGGTTTCCTGTTGGACACAGTGCCCATCGCCATCACAAAGTGCTATGGTCAAAACCAGAGGATAATGGTCATGCAAGCCGAATGACAGGAGCAAGAGAACTGGGAAAACGACCATGACCTGATGCATATTCAGATGGTTGTGATATCGATTGTGAGCCACATGCAGTGAGTCGTGAATTTACCTGAGGTCTCTTGGCTAAAATCCAGTTTGCATGGAGATTTCTCCAAGCAGAAGGTTGGGAGGTCAGCGCATTCACTGCTGAGAATCTGATTCACCACCATCCGCGACTGTTCAACAGAACGAATGATAGTGATGAGTGAGTCAAGGTTAATCTACACACTCTCGATCTGCTTGACAAAAACAACCACGAGATACCTATGTATGACAAGAAAGGTTATCGGATAAAACGACGATTCCCTGTGCTCAGGCCTGGGCAGGTGCATGGCGGTCTGGTCAATCTTACGCAAGTTCATGAACTATTCCCACCCAATGGCGATCGTCCAATGTTCGACTCATATCCACTGGAATTCACAAAGATATATGGCAATATTCAAGCTAGAAGGACAATGCAACCCTATAACAGAGTAACCGAAATCATTAACAGAACACTTGGCACTGCTGACAATGGAGAGGCTCACATAGATAATGGGCATGTTCAAAGAACACCCATTGTGAGGGGAACGTACTGTCAAATGTACAACCCAATCTCCCACTGTGTCCGAGACCAGGCCCGATTCCATCCAATGCAACTTGGCCTGACAACAACGACGTTTGCAGGAATGACTGTGACGTCGAGGAGGAACAAGAGCAGATTTGACAAACTTCGCCAACATGCCATGGAAGGTCTCCCACAGAAGAGATATAACCAAGTGGTGGAAGGAGGATCACAAGGGGAGGCACTTCGGATCGAACAAAGCTTTGTGATCAAGGTGGAGAAACTTCCCCATCATCACAAAAATGGAGGGTAAGAACACATACATATTCGTGTCAGTCAATTGAGCTCTCACTGATGCTTCTCCATAGAACTTTATATAAACATGTATTGAAAACATTGTGTCGCCAACTTACGCATCCACTGACAATGGGTCCTTTGAAGGAGGTGATCCAAGCCTTCCAACCACAGGTGAGTGGGAGTGTGAGACTACATGGAGCAACTAACATGACATATCCAAGACTGTCCACAAAATATTGATCTGGCCAACATATCCGATTGCATCACTCATCAAATGGATGTGGCAGGAGAGATATCAAGAACATGGCTTTGCAAATGGTGCTGATATCTCGCCATATGACATTGAATTTATGGCGATGCTTGAGCATGCTCAGAACTATGGACACATGGGATCTGATAGGGTGCTCTCTCGGAAGCTGATGGACAGGACATATTTGTCCCTCAGTATCGTACAAGATGGTTTCCCCTACATCAGCAACAAATTCTTGTCATTCAGAGAACTCTCACTGCACAGGGTAACACTGTACACCCAACAATGGCCCTTCAATAATATTACGATGCAGCCATTGACATGTTCCAAGAGAGCGCAAGAGCTCACTTATGACACAAACCACTACCAGGTGTGTATCTTGACTTACCTTATCAGGATCTTTTCAGAAACCGGGATCTCCGCATACATCTTGTCAAGCTCTATGCGGAGATCTCAGGAAACCCAGGGTCTCCACATATACCTTGTACAGCTCTATGTGGAGATCTCAGGAAACAGGATTCTCCACACCAGCCTTGCAAAAGCACTGTGCAGACATCCCTGTTTCCTAAGATCTCCGCATAGAGCTTTACAAGGTATATGCGGAGATCCTGGTTTCTTGAGGTCTCTGCATAGAGCTTTACAAGGTGTATGCAGAGATCTCAGGAAACAGGGATGTCTGCACAGTGCTTTTGCAAGGCTGGTGTGGAGAATCCTGTTTCCTGAGATCTCCGCATAGAGCTATACAAGGTATATGCAGAGATCCTGGGTTTCCTGAGATTCCAGCAAATGCATACCTCTATGTCTGATACCATTGTTTACAGAGTTATGAAGCAATGTTTACAATACGTCATGCCATTTCTTACATGAAGGAAGACTCATACCCAACAATCGGCAATGAGAATATATGGCATGCATGTTGTGCATTGGATGTCACTGTTGAAACTCTCATCCGTGAAATCAAAGCCTTCATACACAATGTGGTTCAACAACAATATCTTTCTGACATAGGAAGCATGGACATTAACAGAGCTGTAATTGCAAGAAGGCGATGTGACGCTCTTGATTTGTGGATGGGGAAACCAAAATCTCTGTCCACAAACAGTCACACTCTAATCCATTTAATACATGCCATCAATCCAGGTGGACAACACAATAGGACAGTCAATATGTCATTGAAACTCACCCCTGCTAAGGTTAATGGCCAATCCTCCCAGCCATTGGACTTTCTACTGGACATCATTTTGACACTCTCGAAAACACCTGCAAAGCGTGCTGCTCCCCCTTTCTTCCAGAAAGGTAGATCTTCTGTCCAGAATCTGTATTCTGACAAAGACATCAAGGATTTCCTGTCCAAACACAGTGTGTTTATTTGCTTCATTCATTCATCTACTCATTCTTATTGGTTTTGCTAGCCAGCAAAGGCATCACATTATTCAATGTGTTTGTTCGTTTTAAGCTTGCCCATGTCCATAGCTTCAAAATCTTAAAAGCTGCGCAATGGGATGTCAATGTCAGGCTCAAGTCACAAGCAGAATTAGCTGACTTGTGGTTTGAAGTCAAGTCTCACTTGCTAGAAGGAAAGGAATTTGGGAGATACAATGCTGTTGTCTTTTTTGCTGGTCAAAAAACTGCCTGGAAGTTGCTAGACAAGGAATGGGTCAAGACTAGAGGTGTGTTGATGCCAATGTCGTTTCCTGCACCCATGTCTTCTTCATCTACATCCACGCCTAAATTCCCCCAAGCACCTTCTTCTATATCCCTTGGCAAGCGCCACCAACTCCATACAGCTCACTCTGATACAGTGGAGATTGAAGAAGACACAGATGATTATATTGTTGACTATGAGGCATTGGCTGCAGCTGGCCCATCTCCTAGACGCCATTCTCATTATAATTAGCTTTTCAAATCACATAGTTGCCTTTGAATGCATTATTTAGCATCTCACTTAGCATATGTAAATCTTCTGACCCCTTCATTTTTGCATCATATTATTGTCTGATACAAGCCAGCAGCAGAGCTTAATTTTTGGCAAACTCAAATGGCCACATAATGATCATCCCAGGTTTTGAATGCAATGTTAACTCTAGATTTCAGTGTACAGACTTGCAAAGTATATGTTCCAAGTATAGATATGTGGTTGCATTGTGTAATACAGGCTTATGGTGCCATTTTAGATTGGATGTTATTGTTGGGAGGATTGATTAGTCCTATGTCCACTTTCTTCTTAATTCTAGGAATACAAGGATCAATGTGTTAGGGTGCTAGCTCTGCTCCTGCTTCCTTATGCTTTCTGGGAGATCAGTTCTTTCAGAGGATTAGCATGTCAGATACAATCCTACACTCACTTCCTACTAGGTACTACAAGCTTTTGTTTTGTGATGAAAATAAGCTAATAAGCAGATATGTCAAACTCAGGCTCAAGCATTGAGTGCTAGACTGAGGAATGTGGAGATCTCAGGACACCAGGATCTCCACATTCACCTGTACGAGGTGTATGCAGAGAACACTGTTTACTGATATCTCCGCATAGAGCTTTACAAGGCATATGCAGATATCTCAGTAAACAGTGTTCTCTGTGTAGGCAGAGAATCAAGATATCCCAGGATCTCCACATATACCTTGTAAAGGCCAATGCGGAAATCCCAAGATATTGAGCAATTCCAGATTTGAAACACATAAAAATCCAACCTTCATGGTAGATCCCAGAACAGTAATGCATGGCATGCAAGCTGAACACACCAATCCACCTTTGTTGTATTTGATGTGTGTGTCTGCCACATAGAACCAAAAGCTAAGCAGATATATAAACCAATTTCTTGATAAAAAACAGCAGAATCAGAAACCTTGTGTATGGTGGAGATGCAATCACAATCATTATCCAGATGGAATATAACAAACCATCACAACACATACCTGTATTACCATAAATGCTCTCAACAATCATACACCATCAAGATGTAAATGCATTGTATTATGAATGATGGAAATACTGTATCCAGTTTATCTATTATTTGGTTGAGCATGTAAACTTAATGTTGACTATGATCTCTGCAGTAGAATCACCATTTGTGGATATCTCCGCATATACCTTGTAAAGGCCAATGCGGAAAATCAAGATTTTGATATTTCTGATTGATGCTATGTATATTATTACCATTTGTGGATATCTCCACATATACCTTGTAAAGGCCAATGCGGAGAATAGGGGTTTTGCTATTTATGGATGATGTTATGTCTATTGTCTTCATTTCTGGTAAAAAGAACCTTAGGTTAACCGGAACCGGGTTACAAAAACACCTATAAATCCCACACCGTTCC
>QFEI01000553.1:2954-15631 GCA_003316145.1 Neoboletus magnificus | reverse complement strand
TTGTCAGCATCGTATTCACTTCTCAGATATGCTACGCACCAGTGTCCGTTGATGACATCTTCACTGATGGTACACGGTCGTGGGCTTCGAGGGTGAAAGAACGAGGTGTTTCCATCAAATCGTCGTGCGCAAAGTGCGCCCTAAATATGTGCCCTTGCGGCTGTTCCCAGGCACTTTGCACCAACGGCGGTTATTCTTACCTCGGATCCCACCTAGGTGACTCTGCGACAACCATGCAAGCCGTCGAGGATCAGCAAACCTTCTCACTGCCAAGGACAGTCTCACTCTGGGACTTACTAGCTCGAGTGCGCGTAGTATCCGGGGTGCAGGACTTGGTTCACGAAAAGTGTACGATGACCTTGGGCGCCTTAGTCTACCAGGGCCTGCGGTGCCGTCCAGGTGGCAATGCTATATTGTTTGTTACGGCTCACAGGAACAACGACGCTTTCTCCTGTACCGTCAATGCGCGTTCCTGTCAGAATTTGTGCGGGACCACGCAGCATGAATAGTGATAGAATGGTCTCATTTATCTGAGCTCTGTCGAAAAGTAGGGAAGTATGCGTGTATATAGACTCGGAGGAGAAGCTATGAAGGGTGGGTCACACGACTGTTGGTGTCCGGGGGCCTAATCAAAGACCAGTTCCGGATCTGGCGAGATGGAGACCGATTTGCACGGATCAAGAACCAAGACTACTGAGTGCGATCATGGACGAGCTTATCGATGGGTCCCATCTCCAGTGCGTGAGCCACGACACAACAACCACCTGGGTATTCTGACCCTGACCCTGACCTTGATCGAAACGATAGTATTGCTTGATTCTTGTCGGTCCTAACCTGCTGTGAGTGTGACAATTCAAGGTAAGGGAAGCTGCGCGCACCGTGACATGGATGTCGCCGACCGAAGGTTGAGATGAATCGATTGCCTGTTGCACCTAATGGGACCTGAGCTGCCGTGACCAATTCCACCATCACCAGAAAAAAACACACTGGGCTTGCTTCCATTGGATCCATAGGATCTTGTCCGCAATGGGGAGGATCCTTGTTCGCGTGCTTGGTCACGGTGGGCGATTTATGCTGCGAGTGTGATGAGTCCGTGCGTACAAACCGAAGGAACGACAAACCTTTGAGTCTACGATGGATTTTGCAACGATTCGCTAAGATAATATGTTAGACATAGTGTATCCGATCATCTATCGGGGAAGAGCACCCACCCGCCTACGTTTACCTGGAGCTATCCAGAAAGGGTCCTCATCTGCGGCTTTTGCTGCTCTTTCGGGGGACTGGGAAAGAGGTCGATGGTTGGCAGCTTGACGTGACCCCCTGGGAGCCCGATCGGACTCATGCAATCCCGGATCCTTGATACTCCTCCTGACCCACGTCGGAAGCAGCTTTTTGAACATCAGAATGCCCTTGAATGACCTGGTAGCATTGACGTTTTCTTCTGGAGGGAGTACAGCGTCTCTCGACTGTGGTGCGACATGCGACGTGCCGGGCACCGGTATGCTGTCTCCGTGAGGATTGGCAGAGGTTGCCGGGGAAGGAGGCTGCGGCTGTATCAACACAGAAGTAAGAGGAGAACATAGTGACCACTTACCTCGTGGTCGAACTTTGGAACGGGCGTGCTCGACGGCACCTCGACCTACGCGATCATGAGAACTCGGTTCAAAGGGTAAAAAAACAAATAGATACCTCGAAATTACCATTGCCGTCTTCGCTGTGGGTCTCGTCGCATTGTTTCTTCTCACGAATGGGCTCCTAATGTTGTGTGTCAACGAAGTGGTGCTAATCTGACACGCTAACGCTGTGAATGGGTGAGTGCTTACTTGGAGAGCACCACAAAAGTGCGGGAGAATATGGGCGAGGTTATGTACACTGATTTTCCCGTCACGTCGTCCTGTCGCAAGATAGCTGCTGTCTAGGGAAAGGGCGATTGAATCTATCCTCGCACTGTCCTCAATGATTGGGCCAATCCGAGTCAGTGTGGATGCGTCCAGGAAGGAGATGGTGCGGCCTGCATTGACCGCAATGAAAGTCCCATTGGTGGCCAGTGCAATTGACTCGATCTTCCGGAGAGTGATACCACCATCGAGAATCTGCGATTCAGCGAGCTGGGACCCGGTAGAGACATTGAAACACTTGATTTTCTTGTCGTTTGATGCAATGAAAAGTCGCTGACTGTCATTTGACCACGCAAGTGGAGTAATCGGGTTCACTGAGGGCGTGGTTGCGTTGATGTCGATGAGCTCGTTGCCGTTGTGGCTGTCGAAGATGCGAATGGAACTTTCCGAGCAAGCGGTAGCGATGTGGTCGCCATTCGGGGAGAATCTGATGCCAATGACACTGTTGTCATGTTGGAGAGGCTCGACGAGTCTCTCCCCGCTGGTGATGCTCCAGATGCTCGCTGTGTTGTCTCTAGTCGCGGTGGCAAACCTAGTTGAGTCCGGAGAGACGTCCACCGCATTCACCGTCTTGTTGCCCTCCACATCGATGATCTTTTTGCGCAGCTCTGCATCCCACACGCTCGCGCCCCGACTCAGAGCTCCGCACACGACCCACTTGTGATCTTTCGACACAGCAATGGCGCGCAACTCCGCTCCTGTTTGCTTTCCAACTTCTCGACCGTCGGCAAGTCGCCATCGTCGAATTCTATCATCATCTCCTCCGAGAAGATGCATTCCGTCAGGATGGAACGCTACTGCCCACACCCCATCACGGCGACCCGTGTCAAATATTATCGTTGGATCTTGCTGAATCGTCAGCATTCGATGCGATCACTCCTCAGAACTGCTACGCACCAGCCTTTGTTGACGACATCCTCGCTGATCGAACACAATCGTGGGATTCGAGGATGTAGGATTCAGGTGTTTCGGGTTATTCGTGGTGCGCAAAGCCACTCCATCCGCAGGTTTCATATATGTCCTTGTCACTCACGCAGGCGCTTCATGTCTTTAGCGCTTGTTCTCACTCGATCCCAGCAGGTGGCGACCAGGCAAGCAATCAACATTACCAAGACCTTTCCCCATTACCAATGGTGGTCTTACCTTGGGACTTACGATGCCGAGCGCGCGCTGTATCCCATCCCCAGGACTCGGTTCACGGCGAGCGTACATTCGCATCAGACCCACTCGCGACATACCGCACGCAAAACATGGCTGCATTCCAGGACGGAGAGCGTTCACACTTCAGAAGAATTCCGTACGAATGCAGGTGTCTCGTGTGCGGGTTTTCCAGTGCCTTATCCTGGGTCTTCCTATGAAGGGGAGCATTACTTCCTTGATACTATAGGCGGTCTCATGACCCTCTTCTCGATACTCCCATTCTTTGTGTTAAACCTCTACAAAACTCCAGAGAACATCATGCGTCGTTGCAGGGACGAAGCTGTGGTTGAAATCCTCCACAAATCTACAGCTTACAATGACGAGGTGGGTTATTTCACCATCGGCGTGCCTGTCTATAATCCCGTTGGGCAACGTATCTGATTTACCTCATGGTAAAACATCCTGGGAACCCGCGAGGTGGAGAAAACTGCCTTGTCGCCAGGTTATACGAGACCGACTTCGTGCAGAAGCCGCGAGTGGCAAAGTATTCGGTTTCAAGAACCTAACATGCATCGGCTGACGCGATTGCCTGCACGGTGGGTATGCTAACGGAGTTATCTGTAGAGTCCATTTGCGAATTACCACGTCGCCAAATTTATTGTGCATACATCGTGGATAGACGTCGAGACCATCCAGGGGGATGACAGGGATTCTTGCTACGTTGGGCCCCCACTGTGTCTCAATAACATCGAACGCGACAAGCTGTTCTCTCGACTGCGCATCCGAAGGTTCACACCAATGATGGCGCTCACCTGAAGCCTAGTCCGAGCTGCCAGGAAGGGCCAGTCGATGATCTGATTTCCGCCGGGCGTCGTTTCAATCGTGCTGCCGAGCAAAGGATCATCGCAACATTGCAACGATGGTCGTTTCATGTATGTCAAAGTGCGAACGAAAGAGCGGCTTGAATAGATTATTAGCGGACGCCCCGAGGGTCGCGTAGGCGGCATCGCCATGAATAGTAGGCCCATCTGTAATGGTAGTCCCGATCCCGCACGCGATTGTGTCGAACGAACATGTATTCGGCCTATCTGTGTGGTGCAGGATGCGAGGAGAATGATTTTAACTGCAAGTTTCTCACCTGCGTTCCGCTACTGGTCTCGTTACCCAGCATTACGTCGTACGCCAACTCGAACACGTTTGGTGGCTGGTGTGGTATTTCTTGTCATAGGACTTATATCGCGTCGTCGTCGAACCTCAAGCACATGGAAAGAACTTATCGATCTTGCTTTCCCGTTAGGAGCGCAGAGCCATACGAAGAAATGTCAGCATACGACTGAAAAAGCGCGTGGCCGGATCTACTCCCTCCTCCTTCCAACCGAGTTGTCGGTCTATGATCTGGCCATGGTTAAGTCTGGCCCCATTGCTCGTGGAAGGGCGGCGATGTAGTCATGTAGATCTTGTATTTGGTCATTCCCTCGAGAATCTTGATCTTATCTTATCGCTTGAGTGTGACTAAGCGCCTAAGAAAAATACCATCCACTACACCTGCTACCACTACGATATCCACGAATCCACGATGGAGTTCATACCTGGGCCTGCCATTCACAGGGTCCTTTGCGCTGATTGCGGTGAGCCGCTTCCATTCCCGGGTTCAGGCGATATTCATACGCCAAACGATCAGGGACACCGATCGAACCCAACTCGGCCAATCTCTGCGTAGGTTGTCTGCGGAATAGGTGAGTGCGGATCAGGGATTGGCGTCGTGCACTCCGAAAATCTCACCATATTCGCCAGCGTGGACATCACAGAGGGCATCCCCAAGCAGTGTACGTCCTTGTCTTGGCGTCTTTCACTGCTTGATCACTGATGAACGACACCAGCATCGGTCTCATTCTGTCGGAATTGCGAACGGTTCCTGTCGCCGCCTTCTGCGTGGGCGCTCGCGCAGCCTGAATCGCAGGAACTTTTGGCGTTGTGTTTGAAGCGACTCAAGGGACTCAACAAGGTGCGCCTCACCGAGGCTCATTTCATATGGACGGAACCGCACTCGAAGCGCTTGCGCGTCTCGCTCACGATTCAAAAAGAGGTATGTGATGCGTGCATCTGATAGCATCCCCCAGTCGATTCTGAACGCAACACCGCACACACAGGTACTCACTGCCACCATCCTCGAGCAAGTGTTTGAGATCGAGTACCTGGTGCAACATACCCAATGTCCCGATTGTGCCAGACTCGCTGCGAAAAACACATGGAAGGCGCTTGTCCAAGTCCGTCAAAAGGTCACGCATAAACGCACGTTTTTGTTCCTCGAACAACTCATCTTGAAGCATGGTGCGCAAAAGGATACGGTAGGGGTCAAGGAAGTGAGGGATGGACTAGATTTCTTTTATAGTCAGCGGAGTCATGCGATACGGATGGTGGAGTTTTTGACGGGGGTCGTGCCTGTGCGGTCAGTCATCGCTCGTCTTCAGCAATGTTCTAACAGGAAGGGAAACTAACACTATGTGACTGGTTCAGATCAAAAGGATCCGAACAATTGTTATCGACCGACACCCACTCGAATACAGCCAACTATAAATTCACCTACTCGGTCGAGATCGCCCCGATTTGCAAAGAGGACCTCGTTTGTATTCCCCTCAAGCAAGCGCGTTCGCTCTCCAATATCTCCCCGTTGACGATATGCACGCGTGTGGGGTCGTCGTTTCAGCTCCTGGACGTGAACACGCTCCAAGCGGTTGACGTGAGCGCACAACTGTACTGGCGTACCCCGTTTTCGGCACTGGCGGGCGTCACCGATCTCGTCGAGTTCACGGTGTTGGACGTCGAACCCGTCGGGACGCATCGGGGCCGTTGGGTGCTCGCGGACGCCCAAGTCGCACTCGCGGGTGCGTTTCGGAGTTCAGGGGGACGCGGCGACAAGGATATGCTCATGGACTATGAATCGGCAGGGGGGACGAGTCAGATACTACATACGCGCACGCACCTCGGGGGGATCCTTCAACCGGGGGACACCGCGATGGGCTACTACCTCACCGCGTCCAATTTCAACTCGGATGACTATGCGACTCTGCCCGCGGATCGCATTCCAGACGTGATTCTCGTCAGGAAGGCGTATCCGAATCGGCGAAAAAAGGCTCGGACGCGGCCATGGAAGTTGCGGAGCATTGCCAAGGAGGAAGGGGAGGAAGGGGAGACGGGTGGTGGGAGGGGTGTGGTTGGAAGGATGGGTGGACGCGATCAGAGGAAGGTGGAGGAGGATTATGAGTTGTTTTTGAGGGACTTGGAGGAGGATCCTGAGTTGAGGGCGAACGTGAACCTGTACAAGGCGAAGGATGTCAAGATGCACGATACGAGCGCGGGGAAGAAGAAGGGGGGGCAGTATGGGATGGATGTGGATGAGGTTGGTCCGGAGCCGGCAGATGGTGCGAGTGGGGGAGTGGACGGAGAGGAGGATGCAGAAGAGGAAGGGGATTTCCCTGATGTTCAATTGGAGGAGCTGTTGGAGGACTTTGACGACATGACGCTGGGTGACAGTGAGAAGGCCGGCTGAGGTGGAGTCCTTGGGGGGAGGGTCGGTTGACATGACACGAGAATGAATGCGTGTTTGTAGTACTGGATCTTACCTTGATCAGATGTTACGCTCTAGCGCTCGGTCAACGCAGCTGAGGCTGCTACTGTAAACGCACTCTGTTCGATTCCGCGAGATAATGAGCGCTGCTGGTTGGATCCGAACACCCTGATCGACCACGAGGCCGAGAACCAAAGTAGTGTGGCATGTAAGACGAGACAGGAGGCGAGAACTCACGCTTTGTCCCCAGACAGCACGGGGACCTTTCCGTGGCATAGTCAGCGCGGAGGGATAACACCTATATATGGACTCTGGACCCATGAAGTGATGAATAAATGTGGAGGCGACCTTTGTGGGAGTAATGTGTATCAGAGCCGGGGCCACGTGAATCAGAGAATCATAACGGACGCAATCATGTGCGTGAAAAAGTACGTGGTCGTGAAAGAGGTGAGCCGGCGTCGTCCAAACACCGTCCGGTGCAAGCGAATCGTATGGTCGTTGAGCGTTTCACTATTGTCCTCGTCCTCGTCCCCGCTCTCGCGCAAACCCGAGAAAATGATTGGCTTTGTTGCTGCGTCAACAGCCGGTAAAGTTACCCGGGATCATCAGATGGTCGTACTGTCCCGGAGCCCTTACCGACTTGCATCTCGGAGGTGTCTCGCGGTAGGGCGAGACTATACGCCCTCTCACGAACATGGAACAAGCACAGGAACGGGTTCGGGCGGGTAAACGTGACAACATGAGCTTGAGCGGGGAAACTGCGTCGACATTGGGCCCAATCATGTGGACTGCAACTTTCAGATCATCGATACCCTGAATACGCAGGACACGACGACACTCGCTATGGGGTCATATTCCGTGGCTAATTAGGTTCGAGCAAGCTGTACGAAAGTTGTGAATGACGCAACGAATTTTCTGGGTTGGGAACACGGCAGTCAGTTAGTCGACGCGACGCACCTGGACACACTTGAGGGAGGACGGGGGTGCCGAGGCCGCAATCTGGAGTACGGACTGAACTAGACAACAACGTACGGTGTAAAGGTTAGAAGTCATTGTTACGACAGGAGATTATCCCAACGTCAATGTCTGCACTTTGACGGATATTACCCTCGAGTGGACTTCATGTGACTGCTAGATGGCGGAGTACATTGGATAGCCAGGAGTACAACATCAATCACGCATATGTGGTTGTACAGTGAAAACAACTAATAGTTTTTGTCTTTTACACGCTCCATCGCTGCAAGGAAACTGTCAGTAACCTGGACGAAAAACAATTCTGTGATGACGCACGATTATAATGTAGGAGCTTCTCGATCAGATCGACGTGCGTCAACACCATACGACGACAACAATATCTCTTCAGCTGCAACTCGTCAAGAGCATCCCTGCGGTTCGTTATAAGATTGGGTTGGGGCAGAGAAGTAAATGCCTACCCTTCGCTCATGTCATTTGCGAGCAATTCTAGGTATGCGTTCCATTTGTCACCGATGACTTTTCCGCATGTAAAACACCTGACTGGGATGATCTACAAACTGGCCATTGAATTGTGATGCTGGGTGTGGTTATTAACTTACCATGGTCGATGCCGGTGGTCCTCAAGAAACCCTATGCATGCGCATTGCGCACGTTGGCCGAATGATCACGTGACAATTTAAAAAGAACGCGTACACGTGATTCTCACACAAAGAGCACGAGCGCGTTCAGCCTCGCCGTCGCCGTTGACAACAGCGAGCTCAGCCAACATGAGCGACGAGTTCGAGCTGCAAGACGAGCTCCAGTCGCTCCAGGACATTTCCTCGTACGAGATACCTAACGAACACGACATACACGATACCGAACCTGGCCCCTTACTACAGCGTGTGTCAACACTCAACCCGTGCATGTCCAAGTCGTCTCTCACCATCTCCTCTCACAGATGCCGTCGACAGAACCGCACACAACTCAGAAGCCATCTCCGACCTGGAGATATTCGACATCTTTCGAAGCCTACTCAAACACGCAGACGCAGTCCCGGGCGCGCTCATGCGCAAACTCCTCGATTCGATCGCGTCGGGCTTCAGCACGCAGATAGATGCTGCCATCAGAGATTCTCGAGAGGAGGACCAACAGGTCGTCATGGCGCACAAGGTACCGCTGGAGATGTACGCCTTTCTCCTTCACTGGTTCGTCTCGGCCGCAGAAAAGGTCAAATCGAGGGGCGAAGAGGATGCCCCGCAACCGCAACCGCGAGCTCGTCGTGGCAGAGGCGGTAAATCCGGGAATTCGCGCGCTGCAGCGCGGACCGCGGAGGGTTGGAGTTGGATTGACCAGGTACCGGGGACCCTCGATCTGTTCTCCAAGGCAATGAAGCTCAAAACTCACCGTATCTGGATGACGAGTCCAGAAAGGGACGCATTCATAACGTATGTTCTCTGTGCCTCGCCTGTAAACTCGAATTACTGACTCCGAGCCAGCTGCCTTACTCGACCCGCGTATCACATTGCAGAGAGCGAACAATACATGAAGGACAACACCATCAAGATGAATGTCTACAAAGTCATATGTATCGCCGTCAAGCACCATGGCCATGCTGTTGCCGCGCAGATCAGCATTGTGCAATCACTGCAATATTACGAGCATCTCTCCGAACCAATGGCAGAGCTCCTCTCACACCTTGCCAAAGACTTCGATCACGCCCAACTTGGAGATGAGATTCTACGGGAGATCGCCGGCATGACGTTCAGCGCACAAGACACAAAGGGTCCTAGAGCTTTTTCGCGTTTCCTTGTCAGGTTCAGTGACGAGTCTCCGCGATCAGTACTCAAGCAAATCAGTCTTCTTCTCGAACACCTGGACTCCGAGGTATGTGCCTGCCTCTCCCAACCGTTTCCATTGATGGATATCCATTAGTCATACCCAATGCGCATGGCTCTCGTTGAAGTCATCGGCTCACTCATTCGCGAACTCTCCAGTTCAGAAGACATGACCAACGATTCGACGCAAACGCACAAACAACTCAGCGGGCTCTTTGATCTCCTCATCTCTCGTACACTCGACCTGTCCTCGTACGTCCGCTCCAAAGTTCTCGCCACGCTCTCCAAACTATGCGATCTCCGTGTCCCATTTCCGAAACAACGGCTCAAAATTACGAGGCATGCTGTGGCAATGTTAGAAGACAAGGCGTCGACGGTGCGCAAGTCGGCGGTGGCATTATTGACTAAGCTAGTGTTGACCCATCCGTGGGGGCTCATGCATGGCGGTCCTCTGAACCTCGAGAAATGGCAGGGCTATTACCAAGAGGTGGCGACTAAACTCGACAAACTGGAAGATGTCGTCGGGAAGGCTGTTGAACGGGATGAGGCTGGGGAAGAAACTGAGCAGGAGGGAGAAGACGGCGAGGAAGGCGAGGACGAAGAGAGTGAAGGTGGGAATGCCGACGGTGAGGATGATGAGATGCAAACAGATGATGCCGAAAACACGCCTAGAGCTCGGAAAAAAGGCAAAAAGTGTGTGTCAGGCCTGGCTATTTGCTCTGTTCTGACGACTTCTATCAGGCCAAAAGTAGAAGATGACGACGAGATGGACGTCGATGAGTCAAGGGATACGGACTTGGACAGCATAATGGACGAGGACGACGAACAGCCCCAACGGAAGAAACCGAAGGGAAAGAAGAAAGCGCGCAACTCAACGGTAAATCTTGCCGCGATGACATCGGAACAAGAGGCACTTGCTGCGCTGGAGTCCAACGAAGTTCTCCATCTAAGACTGCGGAAAAAATACTACTCGGAAGCGCTCAGCTTCATCAAGACGATTGAAAGTTCTATGGAATGTGTCATCCAGTTACTTGGCAGTACCAACAAAGCAGAGGTGTTGGAGGCAATGGACTTTTTCCGCGTAACCAGCGAGTACGAATTTCAAACATCAGAGGTAACTGTAATCTTCGCATTCTCCGTGCGATATCTTCGACTTCATGATCGTTTCAGCTCGGGATCAAACGTATGCTTCATTTAATATGGTCGAAAGACAACAGCCAGACTTCAGAGGATGGGAAGGAACTCAAGGGCGTGCGCTCCCGTCTCTTAGAGTGCTACCGCAACTTGTACTTTGATCCCTTGCCTGACATGGAGCCGAAGCAGCAGGTGAACCGGATCGCAAAGAATATGATCGAGTCAGCATTAAAAATCCGTTTTTCCGCGTTGTCTGACTGATTCCGCTAGGTTGACCTATGACTCAACGCTGGCGGAGTTGACCAGTCTGGAGGAAATGATGAAGACAATGATGGAAGAGGAACTCGTCCATTACGATATTATCAACAAACTATGGCAGGTCTACAGTGAGCATACCCCGTGAATTGCAATCCGAGGGTCCTAAAAATCTTGTTTTTAAGGTTCTCCAAAATCCCTTCCTGCATGTCAACGTCGAGGTGCGATCATCATCCTCGGAATGTTTGCACTGGCGAAACGCAGCGTCGTATCGGAGAAGGTTGACGTTTTGCTCAGGGTAGGATTGGGCCCACTGGGGAAGGTAATGTCGTCTGGTTATCACCTGATGTTACGAATTGACCATGTTACATCTCAGGCTGATCTTATGCTCGCTCGATATACATGCGTCGCTCTTCAGCGGTTAAATGGCAGCGCGAAAAAGGTGAAAGGTAAGGTCGCCCAATGATTTCCTGTGTCTCGTACCGATAGCGTGATGGACAGGTTCCCTCCTCAACAAGACTCTCCGCATGGAAATGGAAAATCCCGTTTTCAAAAAACTGCGGGATACCATCGAGCATCCTTGTCGTTCCAAAGAATGGTTCGGGATGGCTGAGCAAGCCATCAACACGATCTATGCTCTCGGCGATCATCCCGATGAGTTGTGTAACGAGATTATCAAGAACCTCACCCGCCGTGCGTTTACGCGAAAGTCGCAACCACCAGCATTAGACGCGCCAATGGACGAAGAGCGAAACCCGGATGCGATGGATGAGGATGCGGAGCCTCCAGCGTCGGCAGGTTTTGTGTCACACGCGCCTATGTCTCAGGGTATCTCTTCCACACAAGGAGCAAGTCAGGCGTCGGGGGAGAAAGACGTCGGTGACGTGTTCCAACTCAGCCAGCTTTTATTTGTTGTGGGACATGTTGCGATCAAGCATATAGTCTTTCTTGAACTCGTCGAACGAGAATGGAAGCGCCAAAAGGATGAGAAAGAGCTAGGTTCGTCTCGTGATGGCTCCTTGAAGAGGGATGTTGATGCGTATTTTTTAGCGGAAAAGCTTGCGGCGGGCACGAATTCGGCGAACAAGGGGTCAAAAGAAGTCGAGGAACTTGATCAGGTCGCTGGTAATGTCGAAGATGAGATTGGTGAACGAATTGCTGCAGTGCGAGAAACGGAACTCTTGTACGGGCCACATTCCTTGTTGGCACTCTACGGACCACTACTCGTCCACGTCTGTGGGAGCCCTCACAAGTTCAAAGTAAGTTGGACTCGATGAGTTTCATTGATGACTACTCACGGCAGATCGCCAGAACCAGACCCTCCGCGCGACCGCGACATTGTCGTTTGCGAAATTCCTCTGTGTCAGTTCGCAATTCTGTGACCAGCATCACCACTTGCTGTTCAAGATCCTCGAGACCTCCAAAGACCCAAGCATCCGCAGTAACATCGTCATCGCGCTTGGCGACGTCGCTGTCTCGTTTAGCAGCATCGTCGACGAGAACAGCAACGAGCTCTACAAGGGTCTCTCGGATCAAGACCTAGTCGTCAAGAAAAACACACTCATGGTGCTCACGCATCTCATCCTCAACGGGATGATCAAGGTCAAGGGTCAGTTGGGCGAGATGGCAAAGTGTTTGGAAGACGAGGAGCCACGGGTGTCGGATTTGGCAAAGTTGTTCTTTACGGAGCTGTCGACGAAAGACAATGCGATCTACAACAACTTGCCGGATGGTAAGGGGTTGTTTGCTCCGACTCAGAGCCATCTTTGTGCTCACGGAATGCGTCAGTCATCAGTCATCTATCGTCTGGGGAACATGCCGTCGAAGAAAAAGCATTCCAAAGCACGATGCGCTACATTTTCACCTTTATCGAAAAAGTAAGCTACCCCC
>QFEI01000549.1:0-15550 GCA_003316145.1 Neoboletus magnificus | reverse complement strand
GGGATATTGCCCGAGAGCGATGCACCCCAATGCTGACGGTCCCGTTGACGTCTACTACGAGGGTGGCATTGGGTATGACAAACAAGATGCTTGAGTTGTCCGGTCATGATGGTGTTCGATCTGTGCGAATGTGAGCGGGCGGGTTGGGCGGTCGATAACGCCGGAAATGCAGAGGTCGGGACTGGAGATGGGATGGAAGCGTGCGCCGCGTTTGAGGTACGCTTCATGTCTCTCTTCACCCTTGCTTCTTTTTCTGTGTATCCTGACAGCGATGGACAACTTTACACTGCACGTGCGCATGCGTAGATCCCGACCTGCTTTGCAGTTCTCAATGAGGGGTATCTCGACATCAAAAAGGCCTTCCTACCTGGCTCATAGAGACAGATGGCAAACGCGTACGAGGAATTGTTCAGACGAAGAGCATGCTTGCCCAGTTCCTGAATACCAGAAATGAAAGCGTCTTGTTCACGATCAGCAGGATCCTCCACGAAAACGGTCCACTCACTTCCAAGCTCTGCAGCAGGCAATGCAACGACACAACCATGGCGAGGTTCACCATCATCAGCCATATCAAAATGCCATGGAGGAGAGTGAAAGGTGCGCCGGATGTTGAGATGCCGAGCCTTAGCATCACCGCAATTATGCAGACGGAGTGCGCAAGTCGCGAGACGTGGCACAAAGCCGGCCATCGCAGGATAGCCACATGCGATTCGCGGAGGCGACGGAATTGAGCGTCGTGTTTGACGAGATCGTGCACCCTGCGAGGTCGCTTGATTCGGGAGGCGCGGTGGAGAGCATCTCTGCCAAACCCTGCGTCATTGTTCAAGGCGTTTCCGAACCGTGGGTATGCATCGCTCCACCAGTTTGGGTTTTGATGGCGCGTTTAGGTCGTTCAAGTGCGGGGCGGTATTCAGTGCGCAGGTGCAGGCCGCCCTCTTACAAAATTTAGTTGCGTCAGTAGAGAATAGTCAATAGCAGGTCGTCACGGAGATGAAGAAAGTAAATTTTTCGCAATGAATGCAGTGTCTCCATCCACTGCCTTGCGAAGCCGAAGGGAGTCTATGTGGAAAGGGCTCTGAGAGGGACCCACCTCGTGAGGAAGTGGACTCACGACGACAAGAGTGTCTTCTGCACAATTGGGGGCTCGAGTGCACCGGGTGCAGAGAGGCTTTGGACGACCAGTGTGAACATAGAGCGAGGAGGCATCGAGCACGTATCCTTGCTTGGTTGCCGTCCTGGCCTCGTAGCGCTGCGAGCCTGATTCGGGGGTCGCTGGGATGAACCTATGTCCCATTGGGCGGTTTGAAGAACGTTCCAAGAGTCTTGATAACATCTTCTATAAGTCAACGGCCATTGGTGGGGGTTGCGCCATACCACGAGCAAAGTAAACCCCTCCGTTTCTTGACGCCTAAAACTCTAAGGTGCCGACCATTGGTGAGGACGTCTTCGACGGTGCCCGGTGCGTGGAAGTTCACGGAAGGGCGCTTGTGGTTCTGGAAACTGCCTCTGATGCAGTATGGACGGTCGCAATCCACCTCTGGACGGAGTCAATGTTTTCAGTGGAACGGACAATGGGACTCAACGATGGCAGGTTGCAAGTGACCACCGATTGTGCTGGTGGTGACGACCTTCATACCGATGCTGAGCGACAGAAATCCAAGGACGGCAGATAAACGTCCTCATACGAGTCGGAATAATGAGGAACTTTGAGGGTGTTGAACGTTGAGGCTGCCTTGAGGCGTCGGTCATCGCTAGTCAGCTGCGACTTGATCACATAATCTCATCTTGACCACAACCTTAAGACTCGGAACCTTGCCCCCGCAACGCGTTGTCTCGGAAAATAATACAGAGTAATACAATACACTACTTTCGCCGGCTGCTGCATCTTTCGAATATTACGATACGATGCACGGTCAATCCTCGATCCATGGTCAACCACATAACCGAGCACTAATTGAGAGAAACGTGCAGATGAACTTCACTCTCTGCAGGACTCAACGACAACACGTACTTGTCTAATACGGCACGCGAGCGTGTAGTCGTGTCCTCAAATACCTCCTCATCGGATTGCCGAGGTTTCAAGACAACGGCGTCCCTGTGTATAAGTAGATGTGGTGCTGCATTCGTTGTTACATGGAGTGCCAAGCGTGTTGAAAAGGAAAGTTGTGAGGGTCTGAAAGAAACCTCTTGAAGATACGTCGCTTAATGCCCATCAGGTTTACACGTCCATGGTCGAGTAAGAAAGTAATTGATACTCTGAGCAGAACAATCAGAAATCCAGAGATAACGTTCTATTGCAATAAGCTGCAGCGCGTGGACTATCTATATCAGCAACAACCACGTTGCATATCTTCTGCAGACTCCGTTGAATAGAACGACACACGCGTCATCACTGCATGACAACAAGAAACAATATCATAGCATCAATGTGAGGCATACCCAGCGGACGCGTCGATACAAACCAGGCTTTACCACAAAGATGACCATTGACGGCGTGACGAGGATATTGAGGGTTAAGCTGAACGCATGAACCCGTAAAGAGATGCACAATCAACCAATCCACACCTGCGTAAACGCCGAACAGTGCCACCTCTGCGTATCCGTGACTCGTGTACACTCGCTTCGCACAGACGAGGCGTCTGCGAGATAAAGAGGAGTTCGTCTGACATTCACGATGCAAGCAAGCGCTTCCCGCAAACTTGCGTCCATTGCAAGGGCAGACGCTCCCAGCATCAGGAACGACGATTGACGAGCGATCGAGATGCGCTCCCCGTAATAACCGCTGTCTGGATGACAGCCACTGAGCAAACACGTCCAACGACGCAGAACGACCCAAACGGTCGATAGAGTTCGACTGCAGTCCACATGCCGGGGTAGGATTCTCCTCGATGATGTATTGGCCGCGGTCGATTCTCATGTCGCCCGCCACGTCTTTGGTATGGCCATCTCTCACCTGAACCTCGTGCATGATACTTCATGACACTAACTGGGGCACCCTCAGACAATGTCATCGGTCCTCAAGGTCTCCTCGCCACCAAAGCTAGAGTCCTCGTTACCAATAGCATTGCGTATCTCAACCACTTTGATCAGCTCGTATACATTCGGCGTGGTATTATCCTCGAGTGTGGCTCATACCAGCAATTCTTCTCGAACCCTGATGGCGTGGTTCGCAAGCTCATGTGAGTCATCTTTCGCTTCAAATGCGTGTCGGTATTCAATGTGGTGTCGCAGTCAAAATCCTGCCACGAATGGTTCTTCTGCTACAACAAGCGGAGCAGTGACCACGGCACATACGAGCGGGAGCGGTACCATCACGCCAGTGACGAGCGACAGTAACATGCAAACAACGCTTGTTGACGAGATTGACTCTGTAGCGGAGAGGGTCGCGCGGCGCGCGGGCTTCAACAGGGCGGTCATCGCACCTCTCCCTCCCATCCGTGAGGCGACGGCTTCTGGAATGTCGAAGGAACACAGCGAACAAGGGCGCGTGAAGAAGGAGGTCTACTTCCAGTATCTCCGAGCAGCGTCCAAGGCAGGTTTCTGTTTCTTCGTGTTCGCTACAGTCTTAGGGCAGGTGACGCCAGTTGTGGCTACCATCATACTTCGTCTTTGGAGTGAGAGGAACCGCGAGTCGGGAGAGAACGCCGGGTTGGAGGATCCTTATCTGCTTGGATACGGGTTCTTCAACCTGCTGTCAATCGTGTCGTCTGGAGCGGCGGGATTGCTGATTTTTGTCCTATGCTCGTTGAGGAGTTCCAAGTATTTGCATGATTCGGTAGGTTTGTCAAGGCTGAGTATCAAGAAAGCATTGACGAACTGTGCCTGACAGATGTTGAAGTCAGTGATGAGGGCGCCGTTGAGCTTCTTCGAAGTGACGCCTACTGGGAGGCATGGTGGTCCTTGGGTTTATTGGATTAGTGACGCCTGTTGACTGGAACCACAGGATATTGAAATTGTTCTCTCGTGATATCTACGCCGTGGACCTGGTTCTTGGGAGAGTGAGTGCATCCGTCGCGAACAATCCCCATGTCCACTGACTGCGCTATGCAAGGTCATTCAAAATCTGGTCAGGACGTGCACCAGCACTGCATCTATTCTTTTGGTCATTGGGTTCAGCTTCCCTCCTTTCATCCTCACTGTCATTCCTCTGTCGTGGTTCTACTACCGAGTCACTGTGTAAGTTGTTTGATCCGTGTTTTGTCCACTTCTGATACCGTGTTTCTTCAGTTACTACCTCTCGACCTCGCGTGAACTCAAACCCCATGACGCCGTCTCGAAGTCGCCCATTTTTGCTTGGTTCTCTGAGTCGCTGTCCGGATTGTCTACCACTCGGGCCTACAACCAACAGGTCATCTTCACCGCACAAAACGCACCTCGGATCGATCGAAACCAGATGTGTTACCTTCCAAGTATTTCTGCGAACCGATGGCTTGCGGTCCGTTTGGAATTCGTCGGTTCGGCTATCATCCTGTTCACAGCGATCTTTGCGATCGCTGCTGTGGCGACAACCAATGTAGATGCCAGTCTTGTCGGGATGGCATTGTCCTATGCGTTGAACACGACGGGAGTGTTGGTGAGTGCATTGTGACCCTTGTCCATGTTTTCGTCGCTGAGAGTGTGGGTTGTGGGATAGAACTGGCTCGTGCGTTCGGCGAGTGAGGCGGAGCAGAACGTAGTGAGCGTGGTGCGAATCACGCACTACGCGAATGATTTGTCTTCGGAAGCACCCTACGGACTGCCAGATAGCAAGCCGCCTGGGGGTTGGCCTGGTGCTGGCAAAGTCGAGTTTCGGTGAGTCAAAGCTTGTTGGTTGGTATGGAGGGAGGGTGCTCATGCGCGCGCAGCGAGTACTCGATGAGATATCGACCCGAACTGGATTTCGTGTCGAGGGAGATTTCGTTGACGATTGTATGTATCCATTTCTCGGTGTTTCTAACTCGGGTTCTGACGTGCCTTTGATCAGAAACCAGCGGAGAAGATTGGTATCGTTGGCAGGACGGGCGCTGGAAAGTCGTCAGTGAATTTCTGCGGTTGTTGTTAATCCACTACCCCTTCCGATTCTTGTATGACAGTTATTTCTTGCGTTGTTCCGCATTCTAGAGGCGCCATCTGAGAAAATCTTTATCGATGGGGTGGACATTAGCACGATCGGGTTGCATGACTGTATGTCCAACTTGGCGGTGCACAAGAAACGACACTGATCTATCGCTCTCCGAAAGTGCGATCGGTGATTTCGATTGTTCCTCAGAGTCCAGACCTGTTTGAAGGCACGCTCCGGGAGAACATCGATCCGGTGGGTGAACATCAAGATGCGGATATTTGGGTCGCGCTCGAACACGTACGCGTCTTGTTCCTATGTTCGTTCGTTATTTCGATCTGACGAGGCTGTGTTGCCTTGATTGTTTTAGGCCCATTTGAAGTCGCATGTGGAGAGGCTTCCTGAGGGACCGGATGCGCCTGCTCAAGAGGGCGGATCGTCGTTGTCGGCTGGGCACAGGCAGCTGTTGTGTTTCGCACGGGCGTTGTTGAGAAAGGTGAGCGGCTCCTTGGGCTTCGTGGATATTGTGCGTCACTAATATACATGCGACAATAGTCCAAGGTACTCGTTCTCGACGAAGGTGCGTCTATGTTCTCTACCCCGGGTAACCCGTATAATGAGCGCGATGCTGAACACAGCGACGTCGGCTGTCGACTTGGACACGGACCGGGCTATTCAAGAGATCATTCGGGAACCTCTGTTTGACGACGTGACGATCTTGACAATTGCGTACGTTGTGCTTTCTTTCTCTGACCGTTTTTCTTTTGGCGAATACGCGTTTGCTGACGACTGGCCCGTGTTGCCCGACCTTTTTTTTAATCCCGTTTGCTCTACACACAGACACCGTTTGAACACGATCATCGAGTCGACGCGCGACCTGGTGCTCGATCAGGGTCGTGTGGCCGAGTTTGATGCGCCAGGAATGTTGTTGGCAGATAGATCGAGCCGGTTTTACTCGATGGCGTTGCAGGCGGGGTTGGTACAAGTACAGGACGCAGACATCGGTCGAGATGGGGAGGGAGAAGGAAAGGGAGAATGGGATGGAGGGTTAAGTGGGGGGAAAATGAAGGTGAAGGGAGTCGGAAGAATGGAAGTCGGAATTTGAGAAAAGGGATTGGGACAGGTGTGGTTTGGAGGTTTTGTCCTACCTTGGTTTATTGCATTTTTATAGAGTTAAATGGGACGTGCTTGTTCCATGCCTTTCAAGTTGCTTCGTGTGGGTGTTCGAGTCAGGCAAGCCAGTCGAAGATACACATATGGGAGAATGGCACAAAATATATCCAAACGCTCTTCCCTCTGGCTATATGCCCACTTCATCCTTCGCTGAAAAGCCACTGGGCTCTTTTCATAGCCATTATCAATCAGTCATTCGCTTATTGCAGAGCTTGGGCCTTGCATATGCATGATGGCACCATTTGGGATCGTGGGGGTGGCAAACGTTGGGTATCAACTGCACTGAGGCCTTCCTTGCGCTCGCATATGATCACCGGGATCCTAGCTTGTACAAAGTCGTCGGTTCAGACGACATCATCGAGTTTTTACCCATAGATGCTCCCGAAGAGTCCAAATATGTCACACAAACGGTACTCACACTTCATGTTCCCAAGCTGTTGGATGATCTGATGCGTTTTTTAAGTGGTATGTTGAAGTTGGCAGAAAGTATGAGGTGGTGTTGGCAACGAGAGATGGATTCTGGAGATACCGTCTCGAGGACGTTATCGAGGTCGTCGGCTTTGATCCTCGCGATGGCCAACCTGTCATACATTATCTCGAGGTTCGTTCATAGTGGTCACGTAGTTGATTCGTTCCACTCTCTCTCTCTCTCTCTCTGATTGTGACAGCGACGAGGGTGAGTAAAGAAGCCGTGTCCCACCAAAAGACGTTAAGCTGACCTTGCATTCTCCAGTGTTTGTAAACGTCTTGCCAGCGGAATCGTGACCGGGCAAGAACTCTTGGACGCACTCAATTCGACCTCGGAGAGCTTCGGAGTCGTCTCCGAGTTTTGCGTTTCCCCAGATTACCGCGAGAGCATACCCCGTTACTACTTTTTCGTAGAACCGCGTGGCGAACTGGGTAAATCCTCTCGACAATCTTTTTTTGTATGCCGGGCTGCTCACGCGTGTGCATTGTCGTCTTTCGCCCCTTAGGCACTTCACCGACTTCTATGTCTCTGCAACTCCACACGCATCTTCAACGACTGAACGAGAATTATCTCGAGGAAACGCAAGCCGGGAAGGTAGCGCCTCCTGTCGTGGGTGTACTTCGACAGGGCACGTTTAGCGAGTTCAGGAACTGGAGGGTCTCTGTGACTGGGGTTGCTTCCGGTCAGACCAAGGTTCCCCTCGTGGTATGGGGCGAGGAGATCCGGAGCTGGTTAGCTGCACGCGTCGTGCGGGGATTCTAGACGGCTTGGTGTACCTTTTCCCGTTGGTCGTTAGTCGCAATCCCTCTCCCCTCCCTTTCAGCCGGTCAATAAGTTATAATGTCTGGTATACTGTGCCATCTGTCTTGTAGATGATAAGCAAGTTATTTTTAATAGTCTTTTGTTTTTATTTCGTAGAATCTCAGACCAGCTTCGTCACTGACTTGTTGATGCTGCCAACATTGAATGTGGTGTTGTTGTAGGTGGTGATGCCTCTCGAGGCTTGATGATGATCCTCACGAGATGCATGCTTTGATGTTTGTCCCCCTTCTCAACATTGAGGAGACCTTGATATGCACCTATGGGCAGAACTCTTGTGATATGGTTGTCGATCATGTTATGCTGTCATGTTGCATAGACTCTCGGTTATAACGGGACACTCACGATGACGATGCGACGGGGGAGGATGTGAATCAGAATAGGTTCCTTAAGGTAGAACCGACATCCCATTGTATGTATTACAACATGCTGATCTGTGGTGTCAAATTCTGCCACGGATGGGGGTTGGTGACTCGTCATGGTTATACTAGGACCGATACGCTTCCAACGAGACGCGACTGCTGGAAGAATTTGGTGACCTTGCGATGGAGTCGTGGCCAATGCTGACAGATATGGATTGTTCACACTGAGCCAACGGTCGATAGCCAACAAGCGTTCCACATCAAGACCGAGGGGTTGCGATAAACAGTAGTGTCTCCAATGTGACCTACTAATACCGTGTGTCGAATCTGCTGCGTCCTGGTCCAGCGGGTTGACGCTCAGCGCTCATCGTTCATTAGCAGGATAACATTGCGACCAATTGCACCTCGTACGGTGTACTGATCACTCAGAGTTTATCCCACTCCCCTCGAGACTCCAGGAAATGGCGTCGTCATATCCGTAAGTGGCACTGTCGAGTGACAAAACAAGTGCTCATCGGATGCTATTGAAAGGACGTCAATTTCTACCCGGCAACGCTCATGTTGACTGCTGCTAGTAATGCTGAGATGATTGCCGTGAATTGCGGTGCAGGGTCTTGTATTGGTATGACCGACGCGTTCAGATTACTCGGGCCAAATCAACATGGACTCATTGACGACTACTGCAGGAACGTGGAACTGGTCGGGGCTGAAGACGAGTTGCGGCAAGGTCGGCCCGATGAACAACATCACAGTTATCACTGGTTACGTCCAGTAGACATTTTGTTTGAGGTCATCGTGAAGAACAATTCCATGCCAAAAGCTCTACTCTGAGGATTGCCTTGTAGTGGACCGAAATTTTTACCCAACGGATTGTGGATCATTAGCTATCTCACTCTGCAACAGGGAACTCAATCGCACAAACGAAAGGCTTTCTCCAATACTATGACTATTCTATCAATTTGAGTACAGTTCATGCAGTCAAGGTGGATCCTATGCTCGAATTGGCCATCCGTCGCGGTGGTGCTCCGTTGGTAGTGAGATTGCCAGGATTGGGGTGCAAACCATTGAAAAGCCAAGGTCCCCTGCGAGTCCGTCGTTAAGGGGATAGTCTACCGTTCGGGGCCATCTTCAAAGTTCGTCGGTCACGACACGATTTCCCTTTCCTTGCTCAGGCTGCGGCCCACTCGCCTTCAGCCCCATTCCTACTAGCCACTCACCCGTGATTGCATTGAACACGTGTGGAAATTCCATGCGTGGCCAGTGTGCGCCATCCATGGTCTGCATCCACGCACGTATCAGCGAGCAGGCGGCCCGACTAACACATAGTGAGCACCTCTCCGTATCTACGTACCTTCGTGGTTAACTGTGGCAAATACGTGGCCACCTTTGACAACTCGGCCAGCTTCGCCCGGTCGGCGACGGGATCCTTGGATGGGTATCCCGGAAAGTCCGACCGCCCTCAGATGAGGCGCATACATCAGGCACGCACCTTGAGAGGGAGCACCGAGAGGACGGGTTGGGGAATCGTGAAATTGCCTTGGTCGTGTGCAGATTTCCATGTCTCATACTTGTTCTGTAGCATATATTCTCGTTAGCGCGGACAATATGATCAAAGAAGATTAACGCCTACGCCGCTTGTATAGAACATCAGTGCTAAGGGCACGAACGTCGAGGGGGACAACAATTGTGGAGTTATGCCAAAGAATCTCAGTGGAGAGAACATACAATGATCAAACCCTTGTCTGGTGAACCTCTCTGCGAAGTAATCCTCTTCTTTCGAAAAATATGGAATCGGAGGGATCTGACAAACAGGTCGGTTGTTGAAACCAACGATAAATGATAAAGACTTGCCTCCATGCCATCCCAGGCACCCATAAAAGTCTCCCGGCTCCGTAAAAACGTTTTGGGAGGCGGACTCGCAATGCTCCTTAGCGTGCCTCTCAGTGTGTGCCTGACATCTCTATTCAATTCAACAATAGCTTCAGACGTGTTTTGTGCGAAAAGGACTTGGTATGAAAGCGTGGATATCAGTGCCGAGATGGATTCAATGGGTTGGAAGGGGTTCGAGGAAGGAAGGTACTTGTAGAGATGCGAACATGGGCTCCAGGCACCATTCATCATTCAACTCACTGGAGTTGTCACACCGATCACGGCGGAGAATACGCCGGGGCGTCTTCTCGCAGCCTCGTAGCACGCGACCGGACCCCAATCATAGCTTGTGGCACCGAGTCAGAATATCCGACAAATACAGTGAAGCGTACCCCAAGCAAATTGCAGACGGAACCCCAGCATGCTCGAGAACACACGTCAAATCTCCCGTGATATCTCCCATGGTACTCGACGATTGGATGTCGGAGGGGTGCGAGGACGCTCCAAATCCACGGACGTCGATTGCAACCAAGCGATAATCGTTCTGGAACGGACCAATGAGGGACGACCGTTTACGCGCAAGAAGATATGAAATGCCTTGAAGTGTTCAATCTGCCAGCCCCAGCTCCTCCACAGACTTGGCCAGCCATGCACCGTCAAAATGGTCGTTTCCGCAGAAGGGTTGACGTCGATGGATGCTGCGCCGTGAGAGAGACCACCTTGCGGAACACATATAGTAGGCAGCAGTGTGCTCACCGGTGGCGATACTCATGCTCTGGTCGAGGGCCCTGTCGATGGGAGGGCATGTGACAGCGTTCAAAACGCGCTCGCCCGGATCGAATACGGCGACAGCAAGGACGCTGGTTGGGTAGGACAGTAGTAAGCTGGTGATGAACACACAGATGCACGTTCGGAACATGAAGAAAAGCGAGAGAATCTGGATTAACTGCCAGAAAGCGATGTTCGAACGGGCCTTTATATTCTGGGAGACGAAGATTGAAACAGCGATCTAGGAATACAATCATGGAGTAGTACAAACAAGTCCAGAGGCTACGATACCACAGCACAAGCCCAGCCTAGGACTCTCCAGCGGGTTGTCTTTGCACAATCGGGACATTCCTCCTGTGTTCCAATACCATATGCTCAGGAGTCGCCGTAGTGCCGAACCTCACCTGCGCATTCAGGTATTCTGTGTAGGGTCCTCATAAGCGCAGGATACTTGGCTAAAAACGGATATGTAGTCGAGGAGGCCCCCACCGCCCGACCCTTTCCTCTCGTTGCCGTGTTAGCCACCTCCTGTGATCTTTATCGCCTCCTTCCCTCCAATCTTGTCAGCCTCGCTGTCGGCCACCTCTTGGTACGTATATAATCCTACCTCCCCCCCTTTCCCCTTCCATCCGTTTTCCTCTCACCGCGCCCCACACAGCCCTTTGCTCCGCCCCTCTGTCGTCGTCGCTGCTGACATATACCGTGTCCCGCACCACTGGCTGTGCGCCCCGTTATTTCCTCATGCTGATGCTTACAGTTTTTGCTCGCGAATCGGCGTTCACTTTACTCGTGGATACGACTCCTCCATGCGACTCGCTCCACCCAGGTCCGTTTGTGGTGTTCGTGCTCAAGCATCTCTGCCTTTCCGGTCAGAGACAGAGGTTCCGTGGTGGCCGGGAACTCGCCACTCCGAGACCGCTGAGCCAATGGATGCCTCGACTTGCTTGATTTTAGCATCGGATATGATGAAGAGCTGATCATTTGACCAGACCAGACCAGTGTTAAACCTCGGGATTGCTTTTACATCCACGTCCACGAGCGGGTGGCCATCGTTGCCGTCGTAGACTAAAACGGAGTTCGTTGTGGCTGTCGCGATTCGATCACCCTGCGGCGAGTATTCCGTTGCCCTCACCAGACGCTTGTGGCGGAGTGGACCGACGACTGGTTCGCGAGTTGCGATGTCCCAAGCAGTGGCTGTGCTGTCATCCGATACAAAGACGAGTCGAGTCGAGTCGGGCGAGAATTCCGTACGTCTTTGCATCGCAGACAAACACCCCTTCCCATGTTCCTGCTGCAATCCACCGGCCATCCTTTGACACAGCGTGGCACACAACAAGCCCTACTTCCATTTTTGCTACTCGTTTGCCGTCTTCTACTCGCCACACTTGGACCCCCTTCTCACCGCCGCTCACGGGATAAACACCATTCGCTAAGAATGTCACCACTGTTGTCGCGCTACCAACATTGATTTTGGTGAGCGGGTGATGCTCGAGTCCAACGGTTAGCACCAACGTAGCTCCGTCTTGTCGGTACGCACCGATCATTGTAGACATCGACATAAGCGACACAACGTAGCAGAACAATGGAGAGGTAACGAACAAGCTGTGGTGCGTATGCCTTCTTCGTGTTGCGTACATGTTGCCCTTCCATGATATAGACCAGTGTACACACGCCCTATCACCGAGTGTTCTTGGTGTTTGCTCACACTCAAACCCTGGGCTGTGCTCATGCCTTCATGGAAGCATTGTGCGACAAAAAACACGCTGGTGGGTACGAACAACTATGCGTGGCCGACAGGTATGGCGCACCACACTTCATCATAATACATGTACCTGTTCGAGAAATCCAAGAAAGGGTACCTCTTATCCCGCACAACATCATAGGGGGCACCAGCTTGTATTCGTGTATTGCTCCGTCGAAACATGGGGCATTCATTGCATACTCTGTAAATCATACCGTCATGTTTTGGGACACGTCGACACACGCACAACTTGACCTCATCCAACACACTCAAGCCCTACGTTCATTCGCACTCTCTCCAGATGACCAGTTTCTAGCAATTGGTGGATTGCTTGGGAAAATCACCATCACTAATGTATCCTATCATGGTAAGCCTTATCACGTACTGTTGGATTGCGGCGCATTTGAACAACTGTACTGCCCATCTGCCTTCCTTCCTTCGGTATTCACACCACCATAATCCAGGGATTTGGAATTCGCATCGACAGCGCTGCCATACCGTCCTTCGATCCGGCCACACTACCACGCATTTTTACTCAGCAAAGCGAGGGGTACCTAGCGCAAGGTTCGTGGGAGGACGTTTCAAATGATGCGAACGAGGTGTGTTCCTTTCCCCCCGTGCAAATCGGTTCCGGGGATAACGTTGTTATCAGGCGATCATGCTCGATTTTCCTCAGTTTAATTTCTTAAAGATGGCACTATCCGATCAACCAGAGGAGGAACGCGGCACAAGTGATATCGATCATTCCATCAAGGTGGGTGTAGTCCACCTACTTATCCATAGCGCTTCCCTGTCTTTTCCAACGCTTCTATGTCCATTTTGATTCCCGCACTCCAACCGTCGTGCTGACGTCAGTGGGGGAAGAGGTACGTTATGACTCTTACAGCATGATTTCAGGTTGTCGAACAAGCTTTGTTAAAGTTGTTGGGGATGCCCGTGATACCCAGCGAAGGCCATAGTGCAGACGTTGACCCTCCGGTCAGATATTCCTCTATGTATTCCACGCGACAGACTTATACTACCGCAGGGCGTCATCGGGAGTGAGAAGAAAGCGAGCCCAGGCAGTCGTCAACTAACCACTGCCATACCTGAAGGACAACCATCACTGACTCCATGGGATTTGGCCTATATGTGAGTCTTGTCCTATCCAGCTCGAGCTACTGATAGACCCGGTCGGAATGAAGTCGATCCAAATTCCCGAATGACCTCACTGGTTACGTGGCATGAGCAGAGCATCCCTGCGCCGCTGGAGCTTTCGCCGACATATATGAAGGCACATTCCGAGTCCGCGGCCGACTGGCCAACCACAAGATCCACATCTCTCTCTAGTTTTATGCCAAAAAGGAGTGTGAGGGAAAATAAGGGAGGGGGTATCAATGAAAGGATCGGAAGTGAGGGTGTTTGGCGACGACCTAGATATGGTGGGCAAAAGGAGGATAGATGGATAACAGATATAATGATTTCCTTCGATGCAAACAGAATGGTGTCATGAACGGATTTCGTGGCAGAAAAATCGTGTTAATTGAAAGTACTCATGTTAGTTGGCGGCGTCTGCTGGTATGCTTGATACATAGCATACGGCGGATAGACCCGGGGAACGGTCTGGCCACTGTATGCGGCCTGACCCATCCCAAGAACACCACTATGCTGCGCAACACCAGAAGATTGAGGGCCATAAGGGATCGTAGAAACGGGAGTCTGAGCTATTGGAGTTGTAATAGGTAGGGTCCTGTTACAACGAACTGTTGCACGGGGACTGCCGAGGTCTGGCGAACGAAGAGCGAATGGGTTGAATGGGTCTGAAGACGGGGAGAACGCGGACGGGGGTTCGAGGTACGAGGAGGGGCAGGCACATTACTCTGACCAAATGTGGGATCAATGTGTAACTAAGGTGGTCCAGATTGGGGGTTCTGACCACCCGTTTGCAACGCAGCCATCATGGAGGCTAAGCCCTGGTCGTTGGATGGGTATCCAGAAGAGAGACCGGGGATACCGAAAGAGTTATGGGATTGCCCCTTTTTACCAGGCGGACCGTTAGTGGTGTATGTTGGGCGGTAATTAGGAATGGGTGGGCCAACTTTCTCGATGAGGCGACGATATGCTTGAGTAGCGATTACCTTTGGTTCGATCGACACGCGTTTTGTTGCCACAACGAAGTTCGGTTTGTCGACAGGGTCAAGGAAAGGGCTTGTCAGAATTTTGTGCACGACAGCAACGCCGTTTACTTGGTCTCCAAAGACATCTGTTAGCACGCGATCCACATGCGACGAGAACAATGCCTGCACGATTTGGCGTGAAGCCTCAACCTCAATCTTTTGGTTGACGGTTCGAAGGACGGTGAGGGGTGAATCGTGGCGCAAGTAAACTGTAGCGTGATGGGAACGAAGACGCGTCCAACAACCAGGTCAACGACAACGCGTCATTTGGATTGGTGGCGAGAAGAATCGAATTGAGAATCACGGCAGTAGCGATGCGCCGCTGCTGACTGATGCTGATATGAGGGCTCTCAAGACATGCCTTCATGCCCCTTGCTCCAAAACGGCCTTGCGCAATTTCCCACATACGATCGACCATAGCATCAAAGATGAGGTCGTTCGCAGGTGCACCAAAGCGCAAGCAGCATCTAATAAATCGGTCAGAGGTTGAAGAAGCGAAACGCTGACGGGTGACATACTGCACGCCATAATTCCCGAACTGATCGAGTAGGGGAGGTGCATAAGGCCTCAGGTTTTGCATAATAAGTGCAACTTGCTCGGGAGTCTGCACACTCAACGATCTTCTGTGCAGCCCACGTCCCGTTCTTGTGAATTCCGATCGTAACCAAATGAGGCGTGATTCGTTCCAACATCGCAAACCTTGGACTCGGAGAACATTTCTCAAATAGCTCTTGAACAGCTTATGTATTAAATTCAGAGAAGACGCCTGGAACTGTCGAATGGTGGTAAATACCAACGGTGTTTCCAAGCCAGTCAGAAGCCAGAAGCCAAGTCAACAATCTCTCCGCCAAGGAAGTCCCCCGCAACCTAATCAGTTTCCTCAACAGACATCGTACCAGAACCAAGTCGCTTGCGGAGCTCTCGAAGTTTAGAAGTATCCCGTTGCCTATTCTTGGGTCTCTCAGAAACAAGTGGTGTCGTGGTGTAGTACATCGTAGGAGGCCGGAATTCTAATCAAGGGATGAGAGGGAGGTTGCACAGGGTACCCAGATGACTGACCAGAAAGGGCCTGGATATCCGTCTCTGCATCGGTACTTCATTTGGCAAGCTCTCGCATGATCATTTGTTGTTCCGTCACAGGGGGGGGGGTCCATC
>QFEI01000545.1:19007-33061 GCA_003316145.1 Neoboletus magnificus | reverse complement strand
GTTGGGTTCTGTCGTCACCCGATGTCCATCGATGAGTTTGGCACCCTCTGCCCTTGTCCAGTTGGACTCCGCCTGTGAACTTTTCTCCAAGGCGGCACGAGGATTTCGCGCTCAACCTGTGCTGGTAAACCTGTGTCCTCTGCTACATGTTACTTTTGCCCGCTCACCCAACCTTTAGGATATCATGATTACGCTGCAAAAGAAGGCACACATCAGCTTGAACGAGTTCCGAAGGGGCAAAATCTCACCTATCACACGGCAGTTGTCGAGCCATTCTGAGCCGGGGTCGCCATTTGAAGAAGATGACGAGCTCTCGACCCTTGGTGGGAGGACGCGGCTTGTGGCCAAGAAAGACCCTTTGTCACCGCAATCATCACCCGCGGTCATTGACCGCTCGCCCACGTCTTCGAATCCGGTCGTGCCATTGCCACTGGTATCTGGGAGCAGTCAAGTCCATCCCAACGTCGTGGACTACCTAAAAACCTTTGGCCACACCGCCAGCTCTCGTACCAACGGGTCAACATATACCGATGCGTCCGCTTTCAACACTCCCATAAGAGAACAGTACGAAACGTCCGGATACAATGATTGCCCGGCACAAATACAGCCGATGGAGTTAGTGCCCGGGCAGTTCCCTAATTATTTCCCTGTGTACGACTACGGGATGGTCTCTGAGAACGGCTATCCCCATATGAACGGCCACATGTCTGCAACGCGACGCGAGTCCCCAGAAGCCAACACGATACAAAACACCTGGCAAGATTTTGTTAATTCGAGCGGTCTGGGTCTGGGTCATAACTGATGTTTGCTATGCTGTTCTTATGGACTTTGTCTTGCCACCTGTGATGACTCTGATGTGCTGTAGTTAAACATGTTTTGGGAAGGGTCCTGGTCCAGACTTATGGCAATGCCCGTTGTATATCTAACTATCTTTCAGACTCTTCTCGGACACGCTGTCCGTTACTGTACCTTAGCTTTTCTTGATGCTATTTTCTTGCCCCCCCCCTTTCTCCGTGTGTCGCACACAAGACCAAACAAAGTGCACAACTCCGTGACCGACAATTCAGGCCTCGTGCAAGCCGGTCATCTTTGTCGCTTCATCCACATTCCTCATGGCGATCTGTGGCTCCTCTTCGAAAGCTGGCTTTGGGCGCCGTCCCGTAGGACAAATACCTTCATCGTGGAGCGTGGCGTGCTCACCGTTTACACATGTTTCCAGATACAAAGGAAGGTCGTCGTCTGCGGAGACGGTGCTTGCGGTGTGTACTTATGCCTCGCCCTTCTTCCTGACAGCTCAGCACGGGCTCATTCATAGGCAAAACGTCACTCCTCAACGTGTTCACCAGGGGCTTCTTTACCCAAGTATAGTGAGTGCGAAGTGGAACGACCACGGGACACCCTTACATTCCGAACTCAATATATTGCACAGCGAACCCACCGTGTTTGAGAACTACGTCCATGATATCTACGTCGACGACCAGCTTGTGGAACTAAGCCTGTGGGACACGGCCGGTAAGTGCACCGATTGGGCCTCCACGAGTCTTGCGTCGTAACTTCTGACGTTTCAAGAAATCCATAGGACAGGAGGAGTTTGATAGGCTGAGATCACTGAGTTATGCAGAGACACACGTCGTCATGATATGTTTCTCCGTGAGTCCTTACCTGTTCTTGCTGTGGAACGGAGAGGCGGGGTCGTTGATTCTGGTCGTCTCAGGTGGACAACCCAACATCGCTCGAGAACGTGGAAACAAAAGTAATTCTACCTTCTTTCATACTCGCGTGCACATTCGTTTTGAAACACTGTCAACAGTGGATAGACGAGATCCTTGAGTTCTGTCCGGGAGTCAAGGTATATTCGAACTTTCTTGACGCTTCATTTGGCGGGATATGACTGAACGTCTCTCATAGCTTGTCCTCGTTGGTCAGTCCTTTTGGACCAGATGACGGGTCGAAAAAGTCAACTGACCGAGCAAATGTAGCACTAAAGTGTGACCTTCGAGACGATCGGAATGTTCGAGACCGACTTGCTCGTTATGGAATGCACTCGGTACAGTACGAAGAGGGTCTCGCTGTCGCACGACGAATAAGAGCATCACGATACCTGGGTACGATGTTTGACTTGACTTTTCTGTCTCGCATACGGTCCCAACTGACTACTTCCCGATCCATTCGTTAGAATGCAGCTCAAAACACAACCGGGGGGTCTCAGAGGTTTTCTATGAAGCTGCGCGCGTATCGCTGAGTACACGGGCCAAGGGGCCCGCAGGTAGTTGTATAGTGATGTGACATTAACCTTCATTTGGGTTCATACACGTTCTTTTGCACTCATTGACAGCACGCTATGCATTTTAGGGACCTTCTAATTGCTTTTTAACTTTCGCACGAGACGATATCCTGGTCCTCCTTGGGGATGCATGTCTTTTGTCCTTGTTCTATTTGTATTTCTTGACGAATATTCTTTCCATCGCCATGATGTTGAGGAAAGAGGGTCCATTATAGCAAATCGAAAAGCATGCATTACGATACATTTTAGTGGACAATATCATGAATCAAAAGTAACCTGTCATGGTCTGCTAGCAAGGCTTCAATATTCTGTCCCTGTCCCACAAAGGAAGAAACATACGGGGATCATGTTCACACCTAGACCAGTCCCGTTCATCATTGGAGGGGCTTGAGTCGGGTATCTAAACGAGTGTTCAACGTCTGCGATACAAACAGAATGCTAGCTCGAACACGAACCCATCGCCTCGGGTGATCAGCCTGCCATGGTTCATGGGGTTGATGATGGGCTGTTCAGCTTCTTGCTCCTCCTTTGCAATATCTTTCTTTGTCCGTTCCTTGACCTCCTTCTCAAGCACAGCCAACTGAGACACACAGTAGGTGGGTCACCAATTCCGCAGCTATGATGGTGGGACGAAGACAAACCTTTTCCCGCATCGTTCTCGAGACCTGGATCTTGTAAGGCATGTAAAAGTCGTTGAGACCATATTGCCATGAGAGTTCCTCCACGACGTCGGGGCGCAAGAGGTCAAAGCACACATAGAGGACGACCGCGAAGCACTCTTTGTTGCCAATGTCGACAAAGTAAGAGAGGAGGTCCTCCGCAACTTCAATGGAAGCCGAAGCAGCAGCCGTGACAATCGCATCCTTGTACAACTGGTCTTGCTTCGACAGCGATATCGACTCTTCCCATCGTGAGTTTTTCTGAAAGGGTGTGTGAAGTACCGCGGAGAAGTGGAACTCAAAATGACTATACCTTGTAAAGATGTGCGGCAAGTCGCCTGAACTCGAGGAGGTCGTGTTTCTCTAACCGTTGAGCAAGAGAAATGTTGTTGAAGTTGTCAAAGCTGTCAATTGAATCGCGGAGGGTCTTGTAATCCTCCTCTTCGATGAGTAGGTCATTGTACGCGTCGTTGACTGCTTCAATGTTCAGCTGCAGGTATCGTCAATTGGCTTCCGGTGGGCTTCAGAATTACCGTCTACTTACGTGTTGAACGGCAATGAGATATGAGCGAATGAGGGGAATGTGATCGATCTGACGGAATGTGCGCACAACACGGGCGTGATCTATGCGAGGAATCATAACACTCAAGAGATCCGTCAAGAGGGTGGGCTGCTCTTGCAGGTAGAAAGTAAGAGCTTTGTAGTAGCTATGACATGCCGAACATTAGCAAACAGATCAAGAATCCAAAAGATGCTTCGTACATCTCGACATTAGCGACGCGGACGATCACATCCTTGAACTGATTGTGTTCCCAAGCATCGGGCGAACGCTCGATCATAGCAAGAGCAGCATTATCCTGGTTGCACGATCTTTAAGTGGAGACGCGAGGAAAGTAAGGTGTTCTCTCACGAATTCGTCGTATTTTATGTAAAGGAAAACAAGTTCAGGCCAAAGATGTGCTTTTTCCGTGGCTCTGATGACCTGGTTGACAAATGACTACATGTGCGTCTCCATATGGAGGAGGATAGCCCACCTTTGGAATGTTGATCCGTGACACGAAGAGTTTGAGGTGTTCCATGACTGGGGATGGAGGTGATCAGCATGTGATCAGCAACGCATAAACAACCCATACGTTTTCCAGGTCTATATTTGCTGTACAGAATGGAGAGCTCCGTAAAGATCCCCATCTACAAACGATCACTATAATGACATCTGAATGACAAAAGAACATACGTGAGCGCGCTCTAGGCTAAGGGCTGCCTCTAACAGAACAAGGATTTCATCGAAATGGCCGCGACGTTCGTAAGATTGAAGAAGAGCAGGCAACTCTTCCTACACAAAAAATCAATCAAGACCGGAAAACTTTGTTCTGGTGAGCACTAACCGCATGAACGACAATGTTCAAACCACAAATTTGAGCCTGCGATGCGGGTCAGTACACCTCCCTTGTGCGATAGAAGTAAACCTACCAAACGGAATTCTAATTTCTCAATACAGGCGGCATGAACTTGCTTCCAGACTTGCGTGTTGCCGGCCTTGCGAGCGCTTTCCACGGCAGCCTGGTTCTCGCCCAAGTAAATGAGAGTGGTAGCCAAGCGGGCCCAGTTGGAAATGCTAGTGAAGAGTAGTTTGGCAGCCTGATAGAGCTCGTCCTCAAAGCACTTCTCTCCGACCACCAAGATGTCTGCTACGTTCGTCATGCCCAAGAAGTCCTCCATATCATGTAGGCGATCAGTCTTGGCATAAGCGTACGCCAGCTGGGTATCGATTTGGGGTTCACGAAGATGCTTGCGCGCCATCTGTAGGAAGCGGACTAGATCATCGTGCTTGCCGGCGCGGCTTGAAATCTCAGTAACTTCTGCGAAATTCGACGGGTCCTCGGCCTTGATGTACGAGTCTATAAAGCACAATCAATCTTCCCTCTCCCTGATTTTCCGTAGGCATACCAATTGCATCTTTGATACGAAGACCATCAAGCTGAGCTTTCGCAAGGCGGCTCCACACCTCAGGCTTGTTGACCTTGTTAGCGTAGTCCAAACCACGATCAATTGACACAATGTGTTCGACCAGCACATTGATCGCCATAGCATGTTCGTCGTACTTCTTGTATATTGTCAATGCCTCCTCATAGAGACCATGATCGGTTGCAATTTTGGCGATCTCGGCGACGTCGTAGTTCTGGAGCTTGTTTATGTAACCCACAACCTTACCCTTATCCGCACGGATTGCTGTCAGGAGCAGGAGGTTCTGGAGATTGCGATTGTCGCTAAACGGAGAGGGCTCAATAACAATTTTCTCCAAAAGCTCGATCAATTCGATGGGGAGATCGGCTGAAAGGAAGGCTTTGACGGTCACCGAGACATCGTCTGGGTCGGTACACTCGGGTAGAGCAGTTGCAACGATCTACAAGCCACAAGCATTAAACGTATGTAGTCCATAGGACATCCGGACTAACCTGGTCGATAAGCGCTCTGCGATGCACGTTGTCGTGGACAAGAACTTGTGCCCAAAGCTCTGGCTGACGACGCTTCACAAGATAGCGTGCTTGTTGTTTGAACATCGAGTTCTCATTCGTGATAGCAATAAGCTCATCATCACAGAAGCCCTTTGCGTAGGCGATGTATGCCAAATAGGGATCTCGGGCCTCACAGAATTTACCAACGACGAGAGGCTCATACAGCTGCACCAATCGTTGAGGGAAAAGGCCACACAACAGGATCGAATGACGTACGTTGTTCTCCTTCAAGAATGTTTCGGGGTTATTATTGCTGTCGATCACAATCTTGGCCATCGCATTGAACACGGCAGGATCTTGAGAACCAGACTGTACACGGGCCTCAAGCCAGGGGAGAATCAACTTCAGTCTATTCCGCTGCTCAACTTCATGAACGAGTTCATCGATAGGGAAATTGCCTGTCACGGAAGCTAAGAGGCCTTTGATGATTGTTTCGTCGCAATCGACATCAAGCAATCCACCGACGACCTGGGGAGTCCTGACGGAGTTGACACGCTGCACATAGACTTCGATGAACTTCGTGAGGCCGTTCTGATAGAGGTAAAGAACGAGGTCGTGGACAAAGTCGAAGCGATCGCAAACGATGATAAGGGGAAGTTGATCTTGAAGCTTTGCCTCCTTCAAGAAATTCTTGACCTTCTCCGGGTTGTAGTGATTGCTCTCTCGACAGATACGCTCAACCTCACGAATCTGGCCGGTCCGAGTGGCAGCCTGAATGTACTTAAAGTGGACCTCGGGGTCTTCGCTGAGGTTCACGATTGATCCGAGGTAGTAGTAGAGACCTTGCACAAATGTCAGTTTTGAGAAAGGATATACACAGGAAAAATACTCGCCTTCAAATGTTTTGAAAGATTCGAACATCTCGATCAACTTCACAGGCCCAAGGATGTCGGAGTACTTGGTAGCAATCTGGATGGCGACCTGGAGATTCTGGCGGATATTTACTCTAAGCATCTCTTGCATGCATGCCATCGACTGTTCGGTGGTGAGACGACTGAAGTAGTTGACTAGCCATTCGGGTTGGAGGCCGCCAGTATGCACAATCGCGCGCTTGATATCCGCCAAGTCCTCATAGTGTTCGAGAGCCTGTTATCATCAGTACCAAGTGGATCTTAAACGTGGAATGATACGCTTACTCTTTGCAGGAGACCAGCCTTTTCGCAAAGGTTGGCAATCCTAGGGCGGTCATAATGCGAGAACATTTCATTGCCGAGTATGGCATCTGCGACCTGCGGCGCATGGACAAGATTCATCTCAAGGAGACGAGTCTGCAGAGGACCCTGCTCGGGCTTATTTTCCTTCAAAGCATCCAGCAAGAAGGATGTTGCTGGTTGAATCATGTTCTGCGACATAAAGATGTCCACAACCTACAACATATACGTCACATACTGCTCGACAATCGGTCAGATTCCCACTTACACGCTCAATATCGACCAACGGGCCAGTCTCATCATTGACGAGCTGGGTGGCAAACTCAGCACCCTTGTCAGGGTTCGTCCTCATGACATGCTGCAAAAGGGCAACATAATCTGGGCTATAGCCGACCTTCTTCGCGTATAGAACAATCTTGTCTGTCTGACCGGTCTCGGCAAAGCAGGCAATGACCTTGTTAGGAACATTTGCTCTGAGGTACACGCTCAAAGCCAAAGTCATGTCGTGCAGCCGGACGATATCCCCAAGTTCTTCACTACAGGTGAGCTGACAACATAATATTAGGAGTAGTCAGATCTCGGGAGGGAAGGCTTGCCTTATTCTCCTTCAGCCACTTCTCGAGAAGCTGCTTGCGACCCTGCTGTAATACGGGGCGAGCGAGCTCGAGTGACTCGAAATGGTTGAGTTCACCTTTCTCCAACAAGATGCCGAAGTATTGGAGAATAGGAGACAAGCCACCTGGGGGCGCGGGTGCTTGCTTGAACGATTCGATTACCTGTGCTGTACGAAGAATGCCCTAAGCGCTCGAAAGTCAGTCTAGAGACTGTCATTGGTAATTATCCGTGCGCGTACCCGAGGAGAGTTGGCGGCTATCTTCGCTGCTTCACTGTATTGACCGGAAGAAAATAATTGCTGATACTGCTTGACATAGAGATCATCCGCACCGGGTAGATTAGCACGACTGGCGAGCTTGAAAGCGAGTTCGGTATTGTTGAGCGTAGTGAGGATGTAAGGGACGATCGTCTGCTCGTCGACGCTGACTGATAGGACCTGGCCTTTCTTGTTTACGCCGATGATCCCGTGGGTAGCCTCATGCTCTGCCGTGACAAAGATCGTCTCGCCGGATATGCGATTCATATACACACATGCACCAGACTCCAAATCGTACAGGTGAATGAAACCAAATTTGGTAACCAGAAAGACGATGCCATGCTTGCTGGAAACCTGCATGGCTACGGGGAAGTCATTGGTAGCCTCAGGAGGGAAATAGACATCAACCGCCTTCTTCACGAAAGGTGGGTCCGGTGCGGTGTGATCAATCTCCACTACATGAAGCTACACAACGGCTCCTAAGCAAGCATCGAACTCCTTTAATGCACATCACGTACCTTGGCGCCGGTAGCGGTGCGAACTGCAAATGTGAACAGCTTTGTCGTGGACTGGTGACCATCGAGCTTCAGTTCCGCAAATGAAGCAGCATGTCCTTCGATGGGCTGGCTGACTCCCCGCTCTCGGCTATACAGCTGCATCGCGCCTTTGACCTTGAACGCAGAAGGATTCGTTGAATTACTGGAGATCCCGATTAATACCAGCCACTTCTCATCAGAAGTTGCACGGTAGTTGATGATCTGTGCTCCCACAAGTGTTGCATGCCGGTCGAAGACCTTTTGCGGGGGTGACGTCGGGTCCGTAATTGACCAATGGTACACGGAAGTCTCGGTGACCATTCCTATAGTCGAGTCGGATACCCATTTCCAGAACACGACGTCCTCGTTGTTGGCATGAGATTTGACCTTTTGTTTGGTCTCAATGTTGAAAATCTGCAATGTGCGGCCGGCTGCAAGGGAGGCTGTCGGCGTGATGGTACAACACGACGAGCTGGGGACACACCCTTCAATGCGAGAATTTTCTTGGAGGGATGCATAATTGCGGAATCAGCACTGATTGGTCTTCGAAGAACATTGTTGGCGTCGGCGAGGTCAATTATGACAACTTGATTCTGTTCGTTAACCTTTTCGCGTACGCAAATGAAGTGGTCGGATTCTAAGGTCAGGGTCTGGACAGAGGGCTCAGTCAGGTGTGTGAGTACTCCGAGCGGCCCCAACCCACCTAAGGAGCGAGGCGGAAACCAAGAAACCAAGCAGACTGAGCATGCCACTGCAGATTGAAGTTGCCTACGCGTACCTGGAACGAAATTGAAGCCGGCTGAACACCCAAACTAGAGAGCTGGAGGTGCTCGCAAAATGCGATGGGTTTCGAGATGTCCGCCATAATCAAAGTGTCGTTAACAGCCGCACACAACGGCGAAGGAGAAATTTGGTCGACGTGGGTTGTTGAGACAAGCAACTCGGCCAAGTTACGACAGCGAGGGCATGAAAAGTTTACTGTTGTTTGTCTCACGCTTCATAGCCTATTACTGTCATGGTGCTGATGGGCCAAGTATAGCATACGAGAACATAGAAACAGGGTATTTCTACTCCTCGGCAAGGACTAGCACTTCCTCCAAATCCTCTCCTCCTGATGGTGAGATCGGCGGGGGTGCATTACCGTAGTACAAACGCTGCGCCATGATCGCTATTTGGTGGCAGGTAGTCGGTAACACGTCGAGGATGCGTGTCGCCGTCATGACTCACCTGAGTCCACAGACAGTTGAAATACCGCGCAAACCTTGAACTGCAAGGAAGACCCTTGCAGGAAGAAGTACGCTGTCCTGGATCGGTGATGTCAGCGAATACCAGTAGATCCAATGAATGGTCTGACTTGAAAGCATCTCCACCCGCCCAACCAATCATTGTAGAAGCACGGAACCCATAAAGTGACTTGTGCTTGTAATTACTGTACAGACAACGCACATGAGGCCGTCACTGATCCACAATCAAAAGTACACAAACCTTATTAGTTGTGGGAGGGGTAACGTACTCTCCAATCCCAGGGCAAAGAATCCCAGTATAGAGATATAGACTTCGGACCGCCCAAATATTAAGAAGATTATCGCCGAGCAGAGTCTGAAAAAAAGTTCAGTTTATTGAAGAAAAAAAGAAGCATAAGCAGCTTCTTACATGATACCGGCAAGACACTCGATGTATTGCGTATATGACGACCACTGCCAAAAAGAGAGTGGTCGTGGGGATGACGCGTAGCCCCCTGAGCTCGCTTCCCGACGATAATGGAGGCAAATGAACAATAATGCGAGCTGTCGATTGGTGTCATTATGGTCACACGATCACCCTGTGTGTACGCTCAATGGGGCGTACCTGCGCGATGATCATAAGAATCGACTGGAGCAGCAAGGCAAACTCGAAGTGAGCACCCAGCCAGAAAAAACACCGAGTGATATTAGCAATCAACCTGATGTATGCGCCATCAGCGTGTTGTGCAGACGGCTGTTGAGGTGGACTCACAGAATCGCGCAAACGTCGCGAGAAAAACCCGTCGAGTCCCTGATAGGTGGAAAGACGGGCGGGTATGAGTAACCATGCCCATGCGAGACACGCAAGATACCTTACTTTTTCTTGACGATGGACACTGCTTGATCTGCATAAACGAGAGGAGGGCCAACAGCCATCCCAACGGACGAAGCTACGGAAATCCATGAAGGTATCATTGGCGTAACTTGATCGGGAGTGTACCGGTCAATTTAGATGCGCTCTGGTGCTGCGGAACATACACCAGAGTCCCCAAGCGGACGTTCGATTGTTGCGGTTGGCATGACTAACCGCGTAGTGCACACGTGGTGATCAGTACGATGCTAGTTGCGACAAGTACTACTTACAAAGCCAAAGGTCTCCTGGAAAGAACAATCACTGACCATCACTGACCACCACAGTTTTCTTGTCAACCACGTCTGGGGGCGAGCGAGGCTTCGAACGATGTCCCAGGAAGTAGGGTGGATAAGCCCCAGGCTGCACCTCGATCACAAGCTTCCACATCCAGATGGAAATGGTTGTCCCACATCAAGTGGTCGACCAGTGTGGTTCCATCAGTGCTCGTTGAACGTTGATCTCATCTCGGCGCCAGAACGAATCAGATTCAGCCATCCCCCGTCTACAGCCGGATAAAGTTTCATGAAGTGCCTCGTGTCTCCGCCCCTCATCACCCCCGCAATGACAATTGATACAAGACTTGGGATCCCCGTCTCGTTGATGGGGATTCGGGCGTCCTCCATCCAGGTGTCTTCCTATTCATATCGAATCTTCTCTGGTTGAAAACGCGATTGTCACGGTTGCAGCTGCGTGACGACTGACCATCAAATATTGCGATTTATGGCTCCAACCACCCGAATGCCACGGGTCAATGCGAGGTGCCCTCGTACTGCTGGGCGGCTCCACTGATGGCTCGCGAGCTTCACCACCAGGTCTGTACATGAACCTTGAAAGACATTCCCTCTTCCTGAGCATCATTCGCAGCGCTATGCAGCCAGTTTTTTCCTTTCCTCATTCCAGGTGGAAATACCCCTCTTTGAAGCATGGATCCCAGCAGACCCGCAACCTCGCTTAGCTTTCCGCGGCCAACTTCCTCCCCTTTGCCTGCAAGGTGGCGTGCCAGTCATAGCTCTGGTCCCTCCTTGCTATCGCAGTCATCCATGACCGCATTTTTTCCTGCCTGTTGCAATACAATGAAGGGTAGAAGCGACGACATCAACGTGATGCTACGGCTGCAGGAATAATGAGCACACATCGGTAAGCAGCACCCCCACCTGGATGGCCTGCTGTCATCCCGTCGCCGAGCTTCTTCCCATCCCACATAAAGAATCTGCGATTGCGAGCACGTACGCACGTTGGCTCCCCTATGACTTGGCGGAGATTTCCTCAAGACCTTTCCGTTGTGCTCTGCGGTGCAGCGGAGCTCGACGGTGGGATTCGTGGCCTACATAGGAAATACAGGTGGGTGGTGCATGTCCACTTTGCTCGAATCGTACCATGGAATTAGGTGCGGGCGTCTTTGATCGAGTCACACGTTGCATAATTTCTGGAATGTACCAAACCTCCCCCTCTTCAATAATTTTAGCGTCGAGTGTATCGTAAAGCGCCGGTACGCCCGGTGCGTAAGCATACAAATCAGGCTTTCCAGGCTCCAAGACTGACCCGAGCATGCTCCTCCCGATGGCTGTGGGTGACAAAAAGTCTAGCCCTTGACCCATGCAACTTCGGTGCTCCAACGATTGTTCTTGGCCATATCTGCGACGCGCAGCATGGAACGCTCTTTTGGTGGACGCCACCAGATATCGGGAATTCGATATTGGGATTTGAAAATTGCAGAGGTTGTTTTCCATACTAGCTCGCTAAAGGAGGCCATGACGACAAGTCACAGAACCTGGTCGAGAAAGATGACGATGTACTTCTAGGGGATGATATCTGTGTGATGATGAAGTTCATGTACATTGAACTGGACGCGTGAGATGTAATGCTGGGTCTGGCTATTTTTGGGGCAGACGGCCTCGTTGCGCCCTGTGTCTTCTCAAGCTGAACCTTTTAAAACGTTCGAGTCGGCCACTGGGAGTAGACTACATCGTGTAGCACACCGTCCTCCACGTCCAGCAGCGTTGTCCAACTCACTCCAGTTCTCTCCCTGTCTTACCGCCCCACCCGTTTCATATTCTTGACGTCCCGTTTCGTTCCCCGCCATTAACATGTCTCGGTCTCTTACCGGGCTCTCCCTTGACCACCAATACTCGCCGCCCACGGATGCGGACAGTTTCGAGCAGTACTATGACTCCTACTCCACCGTCCTCGTCCCCACAGGCGCCGGCGCCGGCCCTGACTTCTATACGTCCGAAAATTTATACTTGTGGCAGGACGGGGACGGGATCTATCATTGGGCTGACGCGTCTGCCGCGCGGTCCGATAGTTGTCTGGGGTATTCGTCCCCGTCGTATTATACATCCGCATTTCCTTCTGAGACAATTCCATCGGTATGTTCCTATCGTCGGATTTTGCCCCCCAACACTAAGATCGATCCGGACAGTCCGACTACTGTGCTTACAGACATGGCGATCTTGAGGAGCCCTCACAACCCCCAGCTACCCAGGATAACTCCTACATCTTCCACTTGGCCCAGCAGTTCAGGAATGGTTCGGCCCGTCCACAGGTCCAGGACCATCGGTCCAGCATCGCGCGCGCGAGCGACAACTTTCTCGCACAAGGCTCGTCTATTTTCAGCGACGGGCACTCGTCTTTGAGACGCGGAAGCACCATGGACTACCGGTCACCCATTCCACATCAAACCACCCCTCAGCGTGACCCTCGTCCACCGTCGAGGAAACGTTCTAGGGAATCCTTAGACGAAGGAAATTACCATGTTAAGGTTAGTTCGCCAGCGCCAATCTTAAATTACAAGCTTTTGATATCCTGGCCCCTCAATCTTAGGAAGAAGAAGATAACGCCCATTCATCTTCTTTGCCCACGGCGCATGACGCATGTCGTCTTCCCCAGCCACATACGACAGTGCCATCGCAAGGTCTACCTTCGTTCCCAGTCCGAATCCCCCACCTTGGTGATGGTACCACTTTTCTGGATGCTGACTCCCACACTCGCGAACATGAATCACGCTTGCGTCCGGAAGAGCGTTGTATGATTCCAGTGCCGAAACACATAAGCAATAAAAGGGTTCATCGTTCAACCGAGGAGCTTGTTCGGCAAGAAAATACTATTCTATCAATGCCCACAACAACGTGGCCCATCCCTGACGATCAGGTTATAAAAGGGGCGAAGAAGCCTGGTGAACAGAAGAAGCAGGCTTTAGCATGCCTATTCTGCCGAGAGCGGAAGATCGCGTGTGGCAGGCCCCCTGCTCACAGCCCTGACCAGACCTGCAAGTAAGAGCTTTTTGTTCCACTTGGGAATCCGAATGCTGACGTTACCGTTAGTCAATGTGCACGCCGCCGGATCAAGTGCGAGTACCCAACTGAATCGCGTCGTGGGCAGCACAAGCGACGCCGTAAGCCAATTGAAGGTGAACCTGTCAGTCAATCTGCCGTCCGTGCGAACTCGACGTCAAGTGTAACATCAACGACGACTGCCTCTTCTACGACATTAACGACCACCACGCCACCTGCATGAACTCACAGCGAGAAAGATATCCTCCACCGACGCATTCGCACGCAAGCCTCATCGGCGCACCTTCAGAGTTGTAATCGCTCAAGTCCCATCACCCTCTTTCGCACGTCATCAACGGGGTCAAGAACAGTGGGAAGACCCGCCTATGTATTGCAATAAATTCGACGACTAAACTATTTAATATCCAGCGTCTTGTGGCACATGCCCTTCATGAGGCCAGGCTCCATGTGAATAGATGGTGTTTACTTATGGCATACAAGTATTTTTTCACCATGCATATCCTCACTTTCATGCCATTGGTCGGTATATGGTTTGGGTAGATGGCTTCCTTATAGTTCACATTATATGTCGGACTTGATCGATTGATCACTCCATGTTAGGTTTTAAA
>QFEI01000543.1:0-27716 GCA_003316145.1 Neoboletus magnificus | reverse complement strand
ATCCACTTTACCCGTTGACTACACCTCCCATACCTTCTCCCCCGCCCCGATTCCCCCTGAAACATCCCCTGCTCCACACCCCATCTACACCCTCCACCACCTCCTCCCCACTCACAGCAGTGGAAGAAGCATTCACCATCAGAGCAGAGGCCCATTGGATGGGATACGGCAGAAATGCCATCCTCAGACCTAACCACCCTTGTTACAAGGACACCTGCCACACCTGCCATCAGCTTGGGCACTACATGGCCAACTGTTTACTCACCCAATGCCCTCTCTGTCGCGAATTCGCCCCAGGCCACAAACCCAGTGAGTGCAGCTACTGTTGATGCACCTCCCCTAGGCAGCCATCCCCCTCCTCCTCTTCATCCAAAGGATCCTCTCATCACCCTTCCTCCTCCAGGTCTCGACAATCCTTCCATCATACTCCCTCCTCAAGATCTCGGCGATCCTCTGTTTGCTCTACCTCCTCATGAGGACCTTCTTGAAGCGTATGCTTCATACCATCCCCTCGCCCCCGCTCTCCCACTCCCACCATCAACAACTACAATGACATTTATAATGACATAGCTTGGGGTAACATCACTGGATTCCCAGAAGCCTCTTACAGGGATTTTTAGATTGATTTCATCAGGAATTCAATCTTAGTACAGGGGTAATGTTATGATTTCTTTCTTTCTTTTCATACACCCTTCTTTCCATCGTTCTCACTCATCTATGTCCCCCATTAGTCTCTATTGAACAATGTACCTGGCTGTTCAAGCCCCACTCGGTACTTTCCCTTACCCTTGAACCTTATCTTTCATCTCAGTCTTGTTTTCTAATAGAACCTTTGGCGATAACACCATTCAACTGACTCATCATTCCTTCATGTTCTATTGTGTTCTTCTAACTCTTCATACTCCGCTCTGGCTCGTATATATAAACCCTAGATACCCAACAATGTAACTCAGCTTGACTTCCTTGGGTTTTCTCTGGAACTCCTCTGGAATACTATACCTTTCATTGTTCTTCTCTCTGATTGCTCTCTAAGTTCTCACCCTACTTTCAAGTGGGTGCTCATCCTTTGAATCTTTAAACCGATGACCATTTTGTTGTCCCCTTGAACCAACAAGCATTCAACTCATCTACCTTGTCAACTTGACCATTTGAGTCTCATTGGACAGGAAAAACCCTTGACCCTTCGATCAACCAAGGCTACCCTCGTCCTTACCCAGGCCAAGTGTAACACATTGAAAACCTTGTTCTCGTCACCACCACCAACGTCCAACATGCCCTCTGGGAAACCCTCCTTTGACAGATCCACATGGACCTAAAAGGAGCCCTCAATGTTGTGATGCACCAGCTTGAGATGCCCAAATTCCTTGAGGACCTAGACCACTACATGAGAGAGTTTGCCAACTCTCCTCCCCACATCGACTATCCTTCCACACCATCTACCTTGTCGTCCCCTCTTGGGACCAAAGAGGAATGTATCCTTGAATGATAGGAAGCCATCTGGACTGGAGCCAATGGCAACCCTCCCCTCCTACCCTCACACCCCCACTACACTGAGACCTGCTTCGAATGCCATCGCCTGAACCACATTGAGGTAGACTGTATCCACCACCAATGCCTCATCTGTCTTGAATGGGCTCCCAGACACACCCAGTCCTGCTGCCCATCCCATTTCACAGTCTGCCTGTCAGCTACCTGGCACACCACCTCATTTTGTGCTCTGCCTGCCCAACCTGTCCCTATCCCTGCACCCTGCACCACATGTTCACCCCTTGCCTCCGCATCTCGCAGACAAGGACAATGAGGCTGGCATACTTCTGCCATTTACTCTTACCACCCCCACTGTGCTACCCAGTCTCCTTCTGACCATAGAGATGAGGTCATTGAGAATGTTGGCTATGCCAACATCACCAGATTGCCCATCAGGGGGCCCATGGACTTCTAAAAGAGATTTCACTTGCTTGGAAGCTTGTGGATACCAGGGGGGTAATGTTACGATTCTTTTCTCCTTTCTTGTCCCCATGTCAGTCATATGTCAGTCATGCATCTTTCTTCATTCCGCATGACCGCTACTCTGCTTGTCCATCTCATTTGCATGTCCATCACACCCCTTCCATTCCATGTGACTGATGCTCCATTTCCTATCTGTCATTGATCATTCCAGACCTTCTTACCAAGCTGTTGGAATCCCGTTCAGTACCTTTCCCATCTCTGCATGACTCAGAGTTCACCTGTCACCCCAATGCCTTTATAACATCATTCCTCAGTCATCCTGTATTCTTACCCTTGACTCTTGTTTCCCCTTTGCCCTACCTTGGTTCCACTACAAGTATATAAACCTGATGTAGCTACTCCACATCCCTAGCTTTGACCTACTCAAGTCTCTGCTGAATACGCCTCACTACTTGGAACCCTTGAATTCCTAAGTCATCGCCCTACTCCAGAGTGAATGCTCCCTTGAACCTTTCAACCCAGACCTCAATCCAGGCCCTGTGCACACAGTTCGCCACATCCGGACTTCTCTCCTTCAAACTTGTACACAGTGTATGAGCACTGGCCAGCTAAGTCCAGTTTCTGCCTTGCCTTGCCCCTTGAACCCCTTGAATCTACACTCATTCCTACCTGGACCAAGCGTAACATGCACTCTCAGTCCAAGTAAAGAGAGTATTTTCAGAAGGGTTACTCAGAGAATTGAAGAGAGAATAAGAGAAGACACCAGAGTTACCAGCTTTCAGGAAAAGCCAGAGGAAGTATTACCAGCAGAGTATTGCACAAGGGAACAAAGATGAGGCAGCCATTTTATTCAAAGGTCCCTTCACTACAAAGACTCTTTGACCCCATGCTACCTTAAAGTGCCCTGGCCACTACCTCTAGATACCCTATCCTTCCAATTTACTTTTCTCTTCAATAACCTCCCCACTGACCTCACTGCAGTGCTCACAGCAACTGCAGAAGCCAATGTCCCTTGGAGTGATCTAGCAACACAACTCTGTATTTATATGGAGAATCTATATAATGACTTCAAAAACACAAAGTTGCTTAACAAGCAGCTCAAGGGAGACTTAGAGCAGCTAGAGCAACAAGTTGCCACTGTACCAGCAGCACCAATCAGTTTGGGCAGCAGCTCAAAGCTGTCAAAAAGATTTGCAGATCCTGGCAGCTTTGCTGGTACCCATGAAAAGAAGTTCAAGGAGTGGTGAATTAAAGTTCTCACCTGGCGCAATGTGAACAGATCCACACTCTTAGAAGCCAATGCATTCACATGAGCCCAACTTACAGCTATGCTTGATGGCTGTCAAACCTTCACAACATGGGAAGACTTTCAAAAGTTAGTTGAGACCCACTTCAGGTCCAGCACAGAGAAAGACTGGCATTGCAAGACCTTGAGCTCCCTTAGGCAAGGAGATACCAATATGGATACATTTTTGATGAAATTTGAAACATATCAGACCATTGCAGAGTATCCAGCTGATTGGCTGCTGGAATTCCTGGAGCAAAATGCTGACAAGGAGATCATACAGAGGTTGATTCTCCAAAATAGTCAGTACACAGATCTTGCCCCATTTAAGGTGGATCTCAAGACAGCTGGAACATGTAAGTAGTTGTTGAAACTCATATCTCAAGGAATGCCAGACAGGACAAAAGCCCATGACCCTGATGCCATGGATATTGACATCACAAGTAGTGGCAAACAAGGAGGCAGAGGCACATGCCACAACTGCCATGAAAAAGAACATTTCACAGACAAATGTCCAAAACCAAAGCTGCAGTGCTCTAATTGCAAGTTTTACAGAGGAGGCCACTCCAAGAACTGTGCCTATAACAAGGGCAAAGGAAAGGCCAAAGGCAGACATCACAGATATGCCACAAAGGTATGGGAGAATGATGATGAGAAGTCCACACCACTCTCCAAGAAACCTGTCAAGCCTTAGATAGCCAATTGGCAAAGGTCCATACAAGGCATGTCTCTAGATGAGGCACAAGTGTGGTTCAAGGACTATGAGAATCTCACCTTGAAGGTGGGAAATGCTTAGAGCTGACACATGTTTCTGGGTGTGTGAAGGACAAGAACACCTTTTTTTTCAAATTCCTTTTCATATTTAGATATGGAGGAAGCCAAAGATGACAGTGACTCCATGGACTCTTTACTTATCAAAAATGGGCAACCCTCTATGGATGGTGACAGGAGTAAACCTGTAATGAGTTTCATTTCCAATAACTTTAAAAACATTTCAACTTCAGAATTTCCAAATGGCATCTTCATGAGAAATGCCAGGATTGAGAAAGAAGTCTTGATGACTCTTTGGATCACGCCCCTCACAAAGCACAAGACTTTCATTACAACAGAAGCTCTGCTTGTTTCAGGTGCAAATATTATATATATCAATAAGGCTTGGGCAGAAGTGAACAAGGTTCCTCTGACCCCTTTATAATGATCCATACCTGTTTACAATGTGGATGGTACAAAAAACTCTGCCAGTTCTATTACACATTCTGCAAAACTTATTTTAAAGTTTAATGGTCACTGCAAGCAAGTCTCAGCAGAAGTTATAGACCTTGGCAAGAACATGTTCATCCTCAGATATTTGTGGCTGAAGAGGCACAATTTGGAGATAGATTGGACATGAGGCATTGTCAAGATGATAGGTTGCCCTTTCCATTGTCATGACCTCCAGGATAAACATTTTTCCCTCCGCTGTGTAGAGAAAGAGGGGATAGACATTCAATATGCTGTATATGACACCATTAAGCAACTTGAAACCTAGAAAAGGAAAGAAAAATCCAAAGAAAAGACTACTGAGGAGATGGTACCTCTCACTTACCATAAATATTTAAAAGTCTTCTTGAACAAGCAGTCTGATAGATACCTAAGCAGAAACCTTGGGATCACATGATAGACATGAAGGAGGATTATGTATCCAAGAAGGAAAGCATCATTCCACTCTCACCACAAGAGCAGGAAGAAGTCACGGCATTCATAGATGATCAGCTTGCCAAAGGCTACATCCAATCCTCTAAGTCCCCTTTGACATCACTGGTGTTCTTTATCCCAAAGAAAGATGAAAAGAAGTATATGATATAGGATTACCAATACCTCAATTAATACACAGTCAAAAATAATTATCCACTGCCATTGATCTCACAGCTAGTTAAAAAGCTTAAAGGAGCTAAATTATTTATGAAAATGTACCTCAGGTGGGGATATAACAACATTCACATCAAAGAAAGAGACAAATGGAAGGCAGCATTTACGTGCTTCTGCAGAGCTTACAAGCCCCTAGTCATGTACTTCGGATTATGCAACTTTCCTGCAACCTTTCAAGTGATGATTAATGACATCTTTGCTGATATTAAAACACCCAAAGAATCAACTAGTGAAACTTCAGGCAAACACCAGGGATACTAGATAGAAGAGAGAAGTGGAGTACTGGCTGTACTCAGGAGTGGGACTCTTAGGGGAAAACCCAAGAAAACTAGACTGGGGTTTAACCATCTAGCCTCTGAGTTTACATACACTTCTAGTGTATGTACATGTTTGTATCTAATCTATAGATACATATTTGTAAATGGCATAATGAGTCATAACCCTGTACCCTAGTGGTCAGGATGAGTCGTGACGATGGAGATTAAAGATAGCCTTCAAGGCTGTGTGGAATGGAAAAGCAGAAATGAAAGTGGGCTGTGTGGAATGGCCAAGCACAGCATGGAGATGAAAAGAAGATGTGCACAGCACAGAGATGAACGTGAGAGAAAATATAACTATAAAAGAATAGATTCAGGCATCAAAGTGTGCATGAGTCCTGAATCTGCTGGTTTCATGTTTAAAGTCAGAGGGCGATTAACCTTGACTATGTGACAGAATAGATAAGATGGTCAGTCACATGACTGATAAGATAAGATAAGAAAAAGAAAAGGAAATGACTAAGTCCCTCAAGGACTTGTGACAGTAACTTGACTGTAACAGATATGGATGGTGTTGTCATGGTCTATATTGATGATATTCTTATCTTTACAAAAACTGACAATCAGGCCAAACATGACAAGATCATTCTTGAGATTCTATGCTGGTTGAAGGAAAATGACTTATTTATCAACCCAGAAAAATGCACCTTCTCCATTAAGGAAGTTGGCTTCCTAGGAATGATCATTGGATCAAACAATATCTCCATGGTGGGTGATAAAGTAAAAGCAGTTAGGGAATAGCCACCACCCAAAACTGCTAAAGAGATTTGGAGCTTTTTAGACTTAGCAAACTTCTACAAAAGGTTCATCAAGGATTACATGAAGGTGGCTAGATCCCTTTATGACCTAACTAAAAAAACTAAAGCCTTCCATTCAGAAGAAGGCTAGAACACAGCATTTGAGACACTTAAGGCAGCTTTTACCACTGCCCCAGTTCTTGCATACCCTGACAACAATTGCAAATTCCACCTAGAATGCAATGCTAGTGATTTCATGACAGGTGTAGTATTATCTATTGAGAAAGAAGGAACATGGCACCCTGTTGCCTTCTCATCCCACACTATGACTCTGCAGGAATGGAACTATTTCATTGCCAATAAAGAGATGCTATTGGTTATTCAGGCTTTAGAGCAATGGCAGCACCATCTAGATGATGCTAAGTTTGAATTTGAAATTTGGAACAATCATGCCAATTTGCAATAGTTCATAGTAAGATAGGATCTCAATTGCCAACAAGCACACTGGGTGATGTACCTATCTCAGGTCAATATGTCTTGGCATTACAAACCAGGACTATCCATGTTATGGTCACATTCTAGTGAGCCTAACATCGACGCTAGACGTCTTAGTACATTTTTATTTTTCTTCTTTTCCTTATCTTATCAGATCATGTGACTAGATCACTGATCTTATCTAGCCTCATAGTCAAGTCATGTGACCTCTGACTCTAAACACTGAGTCAGCGCACTCAGAGACTCATAGATCTTAGATCAGATCTAAAGGATCTCAATGATCTTTTCTTATTTAGTTATATATGATTCCACGATCATATCCATCCTATGCATGGCTATGCCACACAGCTAGTTCATTTCCGTGCTGTGCACACTTCCATTCCACACAGCCTAGAAGGCTATGTTCATGCTTCTCTTCCATTCTAGCCATAGCAATGCTGTTGCATTATGTCTTTCATCTCCACTCCTTCCATTTTATAGCTATGTTATTAATCTCTGTTCTATTTATGCTTTCTCAGTAGATATCATAGATCCGATGTCAACATGTACATACATAGATTGTGTATATAAGACCAGAGATACTAGCCTGATTCTTCAGTCTAGTTCTCTTTGAAATTTCCCCTTAGAGTTCCACTCAGGAAGTTTTCGCTTCACTCCCTTCATATTCTCCTAGTTGCACTGGTGTTCGCCTAGAAATCAGATTGACTCTTTGGGTGTTTCAATCCATGGGTAGAGTAGACACACTCTCTAGCTGAGAAGACCACATGAAAGGAATTGATGGCAATAAAGGGGTTATTGTTATCTCCTCAGACAAGATCAGATCTAGTATCTTGATTGCAAATGATGGGGCAATCATAAACAGAAAACATTCAATGCAACTTGCTTGTTCAGTGAACCAGAAGTTCAGAAGCCACAGAAGAAGCATACTATCAATAAAAAACATGATGGATGTCTCTATGACAGTTATGGATATCTTTATGTCCCAGAATCATATCTTCTCAGGATGGAGATCCTAAAGAAACACCATGATACTCCCATAGCCAGACACCCCAGTTATGAGAAAATCCTAGACTTGTTGCAGCACAACTACTACTGGCCTGGAATGGCCACATTCACTCATGACTATGTTGCCAGATGTGAAACATGTCAATGCTCCAAAGGCATGAACACAGCCCCAGCTGGCCTATTGCAACCATTGCCAATTCCACAGACCCCATGGAAACACATTATGTCCAACTCTATCACAGGTTTACTGAAATACCCAAAGAATCAACAATGTGAAACTCTAGGAGAACATCAGGGGTACTAGTGAGGAAAGAAGAGAGAACACTATCTGTGCTTGGGAGTGGGACTCTTAAGGGAAAGCCCAAGAGAATTAGACTGGGGTTTAACCATCTAGTCTCTGGGTTTATATACTGTTCTATCATATATACCTGTTTGTATCTAATCTATAGATACATAGTCATATATGGTTGTCATGAGTCATACCCTGTACCCTAGCAGTGAGAATGAGTCTTGTAGACAGAGATTAAAGGGGCATAGCCTTCAAGGCTGTGAAAAATGGAAACAAAGCTGCAGAAATGAAAGTAGGCTGTGTGGCATAGCCAAGCACAGGATGGAGATGAATATGAGAAGCAATATAACTATAAAAAGATTTATTAAGGCACCAATGTGTACATGAGTCTCTGAATGTGCTGGTTCAGTGTTTAGAGTCAGAGGGCAACTAATCTTGACTATGTGAATGGAAAGAAATAGATAAGATAAAAGATTAGATGATCAGTCATGTGACTGATAAGATAAGATAAAGAAAAAAAAGAAACCACCAAGTCCCTCAAGCACTTGTGATGGTAAGTCAACTGTAACATTTACCTGATTTCCATGGATATAACACTATCTCACAGTTGTTGATCAGCTATCAAAAGAAGTGGAATTAATTCCATGTACAGAAAAATGTTCCACCCTTGACACAGCAAAGTTATTGCTCAATAATATATAGAGGCATCATGGACTTCCATACTCTATCACCTTAGACAGAGGCCACCATTTTGCATCCCAAGTTATGCTGGGGCTTAACAAGACACTGGGAATCAAAACAAAAATATCCACTTCCTTTCACTCACAGACCAATGAACAATCAGAGATTGTTAACAAGAAAGTTGGAAAGTTCTTATGTAGCTTTTGCTTTGATAAGCAAGGTACCTGGAGCAATTGGCTGGCCCTCACTCAATTCTCTATTAATTCCAAAAGCCACTCTACAACTAAGAAATCACCCTTTGGAGTCACACAATTGTATTGGCCAAAATTAGGAATTGAACCTATCTCATCCAATAAGGCACAATCAACTAAAACCTTTGGTTTGAACATGGTATTGACATTAGAGTCAGTTAAGGAAAACCTAAAAATAGCGCAAGAGCAAATGAAGCTCAATGCAGATAAACACAGATCTGTACCACCAGAGTACAAAATTGGCCAACAGGTTTGGCTTTTGACCAAAAACCTACACCTCACATGAGCTTCTAGAAAAAGCCATAAACAATAGTTAGGACCTTTCAAGATCATTGCATTAGCTGATCCTAATGTAGTGAAATTGAAACTACCAAGATCTATGCAGATCCACCCAGTTGTAAATGTCTCACAGGTCAAATAGTACAAGGAGTGGATGGAGGGACAAGGCTTGCACCACCCAGGACCAGTCAATGTCACAAAAGACAGAAACAACAAATGGGAGATTAACAACTTCGTAGATTCTTGTTATAAAAATAAAAAACTCAAATATCTAGTCCACTGGAAGGGCTACAATGAAACAGATCGCATCTGGGAACCATGATCAAATCTCACCAACCCCACTGGAGTGTTATGAGATTACCATATACCCCACTCATCTGCACCAAGAGTATTAGATATCCCACCCAAGCAATTTTTGCTCCTCTTTCAGAAGCAGCCATAGCCATATACCTCTATAACAAAAAAGGAAACTCCTTTCAATTCTCTGGAATCTGATTCATAGAAAGAGGGTAGTGTTACAGTTGAGTACTGTTACAAGATCCTTGAGGGATTTAGTTGTTTTCTTGTCTCTTTCTTTTCTTATCTTATCTATTTCTTCATCTTCACAAAGTCAAGGTTCATCACCCTCTGACTTTAAACATTGAACCAATGTATTCAGAGACTGATGCACAGCTTGTGCCTTAATTTATCCTTTTATAGTTAGATTTACTCTCATGTTCATTACTGTACTGTGCATGACTTCTACTTCATTTTTGTCCTGTGCCTGGCTATGCCACACAGCCTACTTAATCTCCACTCCTTCCATTCTTCACAGCCTTGAAGGTTATGTTTAATTACCATCACCACAACTCATCCTGACCATAGGGTATAGGGTATGACCTCTTATGATATGTATTGGTAGATCTGATATATACATGTACAAATAAACAAAACAATATATAAACCCACAGGCTAGACAGATAATCCCCAGTCTAGTTCTCTTGGTCTTTCCCCTTGAGATCCACTCAAGAGCACTTAAATGTTCAACTTTACTTTCTTTCTAGTTGCTACTGGTGTTTGCCTAGAGTTCTCTTACTGAGATCTTTGGGTGTTTCACACCTGGCCTGGCATGGCTTGGGCCTAGGCCAGGGCTTGATACATGTAAAAACAACAATGATAGCTTTGATCATTTATACCACTATATCAACTATGCCTCTACATTTGAATTATCTGAAAGTTTCAAAATCCAACTTGAATCATTCACTTATTTGTCCTTGCCCTTATTTTCACCTTTATCTACTGTCTAATCCTTTTCTCCTCATTTTCTTCCTCTTCTATTACCAATTCCAAGGCAGAAGATGGACCTGGCTCACAGAAGATAAGATCATGAGTATACATGATTCATGCACACTATTTGTTGAGCCAATCAGTGGTTATATTTATTAATGCGTTGTTGTGAGTCAGTTGAATCATTTGGATATATCAGGAGTGTTATAATTTGTGTCTGTTCCTCTCATACACATTTCTTTTTACTCTTCTCTCTCGTCTATGTTCTCCTTTAGTCTCCATTAAACAATGTACCTGGCTGTTTGAGCCCCACTTGGTACTTTCCCTTACTCTCAAATCTTATCCTTCATTTCCACCCTACCTTCTGATAGAACCTTTGGCAATGACACCATTCAACTGACTCATCCTTCTTCAATATTCTATCACATTCTTTTGAACCTTTCATACTCTGCTCCAGCTTGTATATAAAGCTTAGATACCCAATGATGTACCCCAGCTTGACCTCCTTGGGTTCTCTCTGGAATTCCTTCAGAATTGTATACCTTTCATCATTTTCCACTTGATCACTTTCTAAGTTTTCGTCCTACTTTTGAGTGGACACTTGTCCTTGAATCTTCAACCCAACAACTATCTTGTCATCTCCTTGAACCCATGAGCATTTGACTCGTCCACCTTGTTGAGTAGACCATTCGAGTCTTGTCAACAGGAAGAACTCTTGACCCTTCAATTGACCAAGGATACGCTTGTCCTTACCTAGGCCAAGCATAAGAAGGAGAGTTGGCTGGATGTGTTGTTCATGTACATTGTTTATTCACATTGTTTGTATATGCACAATTGTGAGTAATATAATTTGATCCCAGGAGGCATATACCTGCAGTAATCTGCATGCTCAGGATCATGGCTAGTGTTGCTGTGGCTCAACCTTTTTGGCACAAGCCACCTTAACTCAACAGTAAAGCCACATTAATGCTAGTCGTGGCTATGTTGGCAAGTATTGTAGTTGTAACAATGGTTAGTTACAGGTTTTTGAACTGTTCATATCAATCTAACTCACTTATGGCCATTTGATGGCTACACAGTTCAGGAGTGGCATCATTGTTGGTGTTGGCCAGTTGAGCAGAGGGTTTGGTGTCACAGTAAGTGCAGAGAGCCTGAACCAGTGCTGCTTTATTGCTGAAGAGCGATGGTGTAAGTGCTATTGAGTCATGTTGTTTTAAAAGAGAAGTCTGAATCTATGGTTTGGGTGGCTGATATAACATCATAGTTCTTCAAAAGTTTCTGGGCCTTCTGATATGATTAATTATCATCCATTGCATTATAAACTTTATCAATAATATTATATTATATACTACTAAAAAGCCAGGGTCTGAGTCCTCACATTGGGCTTGACCAATCTCAAGCCCAGGCTCCAGATCATATCAGGTCCCATATGTGGGCCTGGCTTAAATAGGGCCTGGTATGAGGGCCTTAGGGCTTCAGGCCCAGCTCTCAACATCACTACCCCTAAGGCTTTGTTAGTTTTGATAGCAACTTGAATTACACTTTGTAAGTGTTGGTTTGGTTGTTTCAAAAACATCCTTATATCCAAAATGGCATGTTCCAGCTTATTTTTATCACTGTGATAAATGTCCTCTCTTACATCAGCATGAGATGATTTCACCTGGCTAGTTTTGTGGAATCTGACCTGATTACACAAAAAGGCAGCAATGTTCACCATACTGCCTTTTTACTCAAATAAACCATGTCTGTTGGTAAGAGTTTCTGAACCAACTGCTGCTTGTACTCAATGATCCCCAGGACAACATGGTCCACTTGCATATACAAACTGACCTATTGTCACAAGATCATCCACAAGATCTGCCTTTCCTCTGAGTGGTCAATCAGACATATTTTTTTGATCAAATAATCCAAATTGATTTACAAATGGGTGGAATCAACCGCTAACAATCCTGTCCATGCACTTGGCATATTCATTGCATTTATTTTTTGCTGGTCTTGTTCCAGCAGTGTATGATCCTAGAAAGCTGGAATGCAAGCTAAAATGAACACAGTCTGCCCTTGAATATTATTTTGCAGATTTGCCTCGGCAACAGCACCCAGAAAAAAAGTGCCCTTCACATTTGGAGCCATTGATCAAAATGTTGGCCTTCATCATCAGTGTTCTTGATGATTGATCACCTCTCACCAAGTCACTCCATATATTATCATGGCAAGACATTTGAAGAACAAAGAAGAGCATCAACACCTTCATGGACAAACACAGTATGTCATTGACAATAACATCATCAACATCATTCCAACACTCTTCCTATAGCCAACAAAGGATTATCCATCACCAATGTCTTTATGCTTGAACCAAGAGATGAAGAACATATCTCCAGAAGCCATATGTGACAAGTGGAGTCATGTCCACCAGTGCATCACCACAAACAAAGAGTATGGCACATATAATGCCATTGTAGTACTTGCAGGAGAGCACATAGCAAAACAGTTGTTAAAAGCAGTTTGTGTTTCCACCTGGGGTTATGCTAATTTCAATCCATTTTTGTGATGGTTGAGTACCATCACAAAGTCCTAGACAGATTTAGTCATTTTTCTTTTTCTTATCTTATCTTATCTTATCAGCCACATGATTGATAACCCATTATCTTATGTATCTCTTTCACCTTCACACAGTCAAGACTCATGTCCTTTGACTTTAAACACTAAGTAATCACACTCAGAGACTTATGCACAGTTTGTGTCTTAATCTATCCTTTTATAGTTATATTGTTTCTCATGTTCATTTCCATCCTGTGCAAGGCTATGCCCCACAGCCCACTTTCATTTCCATTTCTGTACTTCCATTCTACACAGCCTTGAAGACTATGTTTAATTACCACTCATGACTCATCCCAACCATCATGGTATAGGATATGACTAGTTATGACTATATTATATACAAACATGTATAAACAATGGAGTAGTATATAATTCCAAGGGACAGACTGGAAATTTCCCAGTCTAGTTCTCTTGGACTTTTCTCAAGAAACCACTTAAGTGACCTTCAGTCACATTTCTCTTCATCTCCTCTAGTTTAAACCAGTGTTTGCCTAGAGTTTTTATTTGAGTTCTTTGGGTGTTTCACTAGAACTAGACTATCACTTTTTACTCTATCCAAACACCATTGTTGCATGTCCTAGCAAGTTCATGGACTCTTTAGTCATCATCACAAAAAAGAGCTCATTTATGCTGTGACTCTAGTACCAATATTTTTCCACAGGACACTCCACTCTTTCCCTCACCTTAGTACTTCAAGAAGCTTTGGATCTTTAGAAAGTGTTATATAGCTAGTAGGATTTCAACAGAATTGCTGCTTTCTTCAGATGGAGACTAGAAGAAAGTAGTAGAGTAGGAACAGGTGATTAAAAGAGCTCAGAGTACCATGTGTGGAGAAGAACCAGCCCAAATCTCCCCCTCAGAAGAGTTTCTCAGGGTATTATCAGAAGAACTCAGTCCTTCACATCTTGACTGTATGTAGAACTCAAATGGTGATTACTTTTTTACCAAAACCTCAGTACAAAGAGTAGTGTATACACTCAGAGTAGCAGATGTACAAGAGAGAGGGTCAGCAGAGAGCATAAATCAGCAATCAGCCACTTTCAATTATGACATTGACCCAAACAACTCAGCCCCCAGTCATACATAGCATAATGGATGCTGTTAACAGAGAGATTACAACAGTTAATTAGAGCCACCCAACAGGTCAAGAAGAAGAAGTCCATTCCACTGCCTTTTACAGGCAAAAGAGAAAGAGAGGACTCTCCATAGTTACCACCTCCCCACTGCAGACAAAGAAAGTGGTACCATCAGAGTATAACTTGCTGACAAGGAGGAGAGGCAGTCATTTTGTTCAAAAAAGCCTTCACTACAAAGACTCTTTGACTCTGTGATTCCTTACAGCAATGTAATCACTATATTTAGATTACTCTGTTTCCTTTTTCAAAATTTTTATTATGTCAAACCTCTTCACATACCTCACTGCAATCCTCACAGCAGCTGCAGGAGCCACTGCCCCTTTGGGTGATCTAGTCACTCAGCTTTACATTTACATGGAAGCTCAGCACAACAATCTCAACAATGCAAAGCTTATTAACACAAAGCTCAAGGCAGACCTAGTGGAGTTAGAAAAACAGATGGATTTTTAAAAAGGAGGAACTTCCTGACACAAGTTTCTCCCTCCCCGTCATGTAATGCTGTAACCATAGAATTGAGAATGAAATCCATGCAAATCACTGTGCAACTCATTGTTCCCTTGCATTCCATGAAAGTCATTGACACCCAAGCCCTCATTGATAGTGGTGCAGACATCTGCTGCATCAATTGGGACTTCGCTAAGAAGAACCAACACCTTATGACCAAGCTCAAGGACCCCATCCATGTTTGGAATGCCGACTACTCTGAAAACAAGCAGGACATCATCTGCTTCACCTGTGATCTCTTTGTCAACATCAAAAGAATTGTTCAGTAGGTAACCTTCCATGTCATCATCTGCAGAAAGCAGAATGTTATCCTTGGACTCCCCTTGCTACAAAAAGCCAACCCCTCAATCAACTGGATCATGAAAACCCTCTCTATTGAGGAATCAGTAGATGAGTCAAAAGACCTCTATCTCACCCACTCCACTGACGTCCAACGACATGACTCCTTCTACTGAAAACCCTCCTGCCCTTCTTCTTGCCATGTCAATGTCAACTCCATCACCCATGCCCATCTCTTCTCCTATCTTTAGGAGGAGACTGAGAACCAATACCTCCGACGAGCAAAGGATAACTGGACCATCTATCGGATCCTTCATTGCAGATCCTGCTTCATCCCAGCAAGATCCCCCATCATTGCCAAACTCACCACTGCCACCAAACTTGCTGCCACCATTGAGAAGACAAAACCAAAGACCACCCTACCCCCCGAATACTTTGAATACTCCTCAGTCTTCTCCAAAGAAGCCACTGACCACGTATTCCCCTCCAGGCCCTATGATCATGAGATCAACCTTGATGAATGTTTCACCCCGAAAGTCGGAAAGATCTACCCTCTCTCACCAGAAGAACGACTAGCCACTGAATTCTTTCTCAATGAAAACCTTGCCTCTGGACAGATCCGCCCATCAAACTCTCCCCAAGCCTCACCATTCTTCTTTGTTAAGAAAAGGATGAAGGACTCTGCCCCTGCCAAGACTACCGCTATCTTAATGAACATACTGTTCACAATGCCTACCTCCTCCCATTGATCGCTGACCTAGTCGATAAGCTCAGAGATGCCAAGGTCTTCACCAAGTTCAATGTCAGATGGGGATACAACAATGTCCAAATCAAGGATGGACACCAATGGAAAGCCACCTTCATTACCCATAAAGGCCTCTTCAAACCCATTGTAATGTTTTTCGGGTTAACCAACTCCCCTGCCATGTTCCAACGTTTCATAAATGACTCCTTCTGCAACATGATTGCTGAAGGATGGCTGGTCATCTACATGGACAACCTTCTCATCTTCTCCCCTGATGAGAAGACCCACACCAAAAGGATGAAACATGTTCTACAATGGATGACTGAACTGGATCTCCACTTGAAACTGGAGAAGTGTAACTTTGCAACCACTGAGGTGGAACACCTAGGAATGATTGTCAAACCTGGGCAACTCACCATGGACCCTGTGAAACTCAACAGAATTGTCAGCTGGCCCACCCCTGCAAAGGTGAAGGATACTCAATCCTTTCTTGGCTTTGCCAACTTCTACTGGCGATTTATCCCTGACTACTCCTCCATCACCAGACCCCTCATTGACCTAATCAAGAAAAACCTCGCCTGGAACTGGTGCCCCTCCTGTCAGAAAGCCTTTGATGACCTTAAGGCTCTTTTTCTTGCCAAACCAGTTCTCCATCTCCCTAACCTCTCTGCCCCCTTTGCCATTGCCACTAATGCCTCAAAATACACCTCTGAAGCTATACTCCTCCAGACAGACACCAATGGAGAATGGCATCCTTGCTCCTACCTCTCCCAATCATTCTCCTCTGCTGAATGAAACTATGACATCTATGACAGAGAACTCCTTGCTGTCATCTGTGCCCTCAAATCCTGGAGACACTATCTCCATGGATCCCCTTTTCTGGTACAAGTCTTCACGGATCACAAGAACCTCACCTACTTCCACAAACCCCAACTGCTAAATTGCAAACAAGCACAATGGCTCATTGATCTCTCAGACTTCAACCTCAAGATGATCCATGTATCTGGAAAACTCCTTGCTGGACCCAATGCCCTGTCCAGAAGACCAGATCTCCTCCCTACCAACGAAAATGACAATGATAATGTCACCTTGCTTCCCCCCTCACTTTTCGTCAACATCATCGATATCTTCCTCTCTGAACACATCAAAACTACCTCCAACGATGACCCTCTTGCCCTCCAGGCTCTCCAGTCCATGAATGAGGATATCCCCATGGCCTTCTGCTCCTGCCTATCTGATTGGCAGATGAATGAAGGTGTCCTCACCTACCAAGGATGTGTTACGTTTCTCTCTTCCCCTCTCTTTTCGATACATTTCATCGGACTTATTTTCTTTTCACTCGATTACTCATCCCATCTCTGTCATCATCCGTTCCTCTCGCACTTCCCACTTACTTCATAATTGAGTTTACATCCTCCACACTGCCTAGTATTCATTTCCGCTTCATTTAACTTCTTGTACTCACACCTGCCCTCAAGTACCTCGAGTAATACTTAAACTCGACATCGATACCATGTATCACAAGCTAGATCTTACTTTCGTACCTGTATACAATCCCCTCTCTCATCTCGAAACCTCGAAAGGCTTGAACGCCGTTTGAAGGCCTTCTCCTGTTCTTGATTCTTGACTTATTGCTTTGGGACTCCCTTCCCTTGCGATCCCTCGTCTCCATCGTCTAAGGAATCCCCTTGACGACCGTCCTTGTCCGTTGAACCAAGAGGAATCCCCTTTGTCAACGTTCGACTCCAGAACCTTTGATCCAACTCGTTGAGCTTGTCCTTTACCTATTGAAAGTCTACGTTCGCAGCCTAACCATGGACTGAGCGTAACAGGATGTGTCTACATTCCCTCCAATGAGACCCTTTGCCACTCTATTCTTGAACAGTGCCATGACCATGAAACCACTGGACACTCCGGATATTTGAAAACCCAACAACTTGTGGCTGCAGAATTCTGATGGCCTGGACTTGCCTCTTACATCCAAAAGTACGTTGAAGGTTGCACCACCTGACAACAGAAGAAGGCAAACACACACCCCACTGTTCCCCTCCTTACTCTGATCAAATCCTCCACCTGTAGACCCTTCCAGGAGATCTCATGTGATCTTATCACTGACCTCCCTTCCTCCTCTGGCTTTGATACCCTTTTGGTCATGGTAGACCATGGGCTTACTAAGGGGGTAATCCTCTGCCCCATGAAGAAAAACATCATAGCTGAAGGGATCACTGATCTCTTTTTCCACAAGGTCTATCTTCGCTTTGGACTCTTTGATAAGATTACTGTATCTCCAACAGAGGTCCCCAATTCACATTCACATTCACCAAAGAACTCAGCAAACTCCTCCACTACAACCTCTCCCTCTCAACCACTTATCACCCTCAGTTTGATGGAGAAACTAAACAAGTCAATTAAGAAGTCGAGACCTACCTCCACATCTTCTGCAGAAACCACCCCACCTCATGGTCCTAATCCATTTCCCACGCTGAATTTGCACACAATCACCACCCTTATTCTGTCACCAACCAATCTCCATTCTATCTCATGGTGGGATATGAACCCCATGCCCTTCCTTTGGTGATTGCTGAAACCCCCCTTCCCACCATCAAAAATCAGATCAAACACCTCACTGCTACCAGAAATGAAGCCCTTGCCTCCCATGAACTTGCCAGACAAGTCATGTCTTCCAGGACCCGACAACACTTCTCTCCCTTCAAAAAAGAAGACAAGGTATGGCTAGAGGCAAGGAACCTGAAACAATCCATTGCCAACCCAAAATTTGTCCCCAAAAGAGAAGGACCCTTCATGATTACCAAAGTCCTATCTCCAATCACCTACCAACTCCAACTCCCACAGATGTGGAAGATCCACCCCATCTTCCATGCTTCTCTCTTATTGCCCTATTGTGAAAACAACATACATGGTCCGAACTTCCCTGCACCACCGCCTGACCTTATCAAGGGTGAAGAAGAATATGAAATTGAAAAGATTCTACACCACAGAGGAACTCCTTCTTGCCACTCCTTCCTGATCTGATGAAAGGGATATTCTGCTGAAGAAGACTCCTGGGTACCTGAACGGGACTTAAAACATGCCAAGTCCACCCTCAAAGATTATAAAAGAAGACACCCCTCTGTCTTCCCCTCTTAACCATTTCCTCTCTCTACAACAACAACCATGCCCTGCACTGACCGCCCCAGCCCTGAAATTTCCGCTACCCTCTTCCCTTCCGAAAACCCCACTTCTATCTCTGTGTCCATTTCTTCTCTCTCTTCTATTTCTGTGACTACTTTACCTATTGACAACACCTCGCATACCTTGTCCCCTGCTCTGATTTCCCCTGAAATACACACCGCCCCCAGAACCCTTGCAAAACACCACTCTGACTTTCCCGAAAAAGTCATGTCCATAGATGTCCCCCTCCACACCCATCGTCTCCACAACCAACTCCCAGACACCCCCACTGTTACACTTGGTCTGGGTAGGATCGAGTGTAGACTTAGAAAGGTGAGGTGGCGAGGCGGCCAAGTGACTATTGACAGGGGCTGGGCTTATAGGCCAGTTATCCGCACTCTGTGTGAGGATTGACAGGTGGAAGTCCGGACGTGGTGGACTAACAACAGGGTAACCAGACGATGGCCCGGGTCAAGGGTTTAGAGGGTCAAGGTAGGTCTGGACGCAGTGGACTGTCGTCCGGATCAAGGATTTGAGGGAGCGTCCACTCAAAGGTAGGACAAGGACCTTAGAAGCCTGGGTGTTCCGAGTAACAGGGTATATTGCTAAGATCTAAGTAGGTCAAAGCTAAAGACACAGACAATGCTACGTCGGATTTATATACAGTATGAGAAACCTAGGTTAGGAAGGTGGAGCTAGGGCAGAGGGTAGTAATACAGGATAACAGCGGAGTGATATCATGGGGGTGTCAGGGTGAAGGGTTACCCAGAGTCATGCATAGATGGGGAATATACCGAACGGGGTTCTGACAGCTCGGTAGAGAGGATCAGGTGAACAGCAAACAGGAAGTGTGACTGACTGAAGGAAAGAGTGCATGACTAACAAAGGGAAAGAACATGTGACTGACAGAAGAAAAGGAACACGTGACTGACGCGTGACTGACAAAGAGAAAGGAACATGTGACTGACAAGGGAAAGATGTAACTGACAAGAGGAAAAGAATTGTAACATTACCCCCCCGGTATCCACAAGCTACCAAGTGAGTCCTTGTTTATCTTTCAATAATAGTCTGAGCCTCGGACTGGGGATCCAGTAATGTTGGCATACCCGACATCATTGATGTCATCATCACTGTGGTTGGAGGGGGAGCGGGTGCAGCGGTAGGGGCGATAAGAATATGTGGCGGACTGGCGCCACCCTCGTCTGCTTTGTCCTTGGGATGTGGTGGCGAGGGATGACCACATGGTGTGTGGTGGGGGAACAGGGGTGGGTTGGACTGGTGGAGCATACGGGGTAGTGGTGATACATGCAACGGATGGGCAACATAGGGCGTGGGAGGGGCAGGTGGCTTGGTTGTATCCAGGTGCCCATACCAGGCAGGTGGGGCATTGGTAGTATGTGCAGTCGATCTGGATGTGGTTGAGTCGCTGACATTGGAAGCACGCTTCTGCATAGCGGGGGTGAGTGGGAGTGAGGGGGTTGTTGCCATCAGCTCCAGTCTAAGCAGATTCGAGTCGTTCAATAATGCATTCTTTGTCAGTCCGGAGAGGGGAGGAGGATGCGGATGGGGTCGAGGAGTACAAGGTGTGAGGGGGGGAGTTGGCGGATTCCCGCATATACCATTCTACGTTGGCGAGGAAGTCCAACATGTCGAGCTGGTAGAGAGCGACGATGAGCGCTCCCTCTAAGTCAGAATGAATTTGTCGGAGGAGGACTTCCCATAGGGCGTTGTGGGTGTTGGTAGTGGCAGCGAGAGCAAGATTTTCAATGCGACAGGTCTGCATGTATGCTTTGTAGAGGGAGTAGAGGGGGGAGCCCATGTTGAGGTGGACAGAGATGGAGATAGCAAGTCATATATCTCTGAGGCAGAATCGTAGTCCGCTGAGGACGGATTCGTCTGGGAATTCGTCCTGGAGATGGTGGGTGGCTTGTGGTACGTCGACAGAATGAACCGCTCCCTCCATGTTAGCGACCGAGGTGGAAACGTTCTTTTCAGCCATGGGAGAAGTGCTCCGACTGGGCAGTGGAGAGGGGGAACCATCAGAGTCCCTCTCATATAGGGGGGTACATGAATCCAGTTGGGGGGACTCATGATTGGGCGGGTTCCATCGTACATCTGATGGAGAGTGAGGGGGGCTCGGGAGTGGGGGAGAAACTTCATAAACGGTAGCTACTGAAAGAATAGTAGAAGGAGGAACGGAGGATTCGGAATCAAGCGAAGAAGTGTCAGATTGGGGTGGAGTAAAATGTAGCAGTAACGGAGGAGTAGTTGGTCATGGTGTGGCTGTGGATGGGGATGCCTAGAGGGTGGATAGATGAGCCCTCTTATAGTTGGCAAGGGTGGACCTGGCATTTGTGAGATCCTGTTCTGGGATCCAGGAGTCTTCTTCTGTGGAGTACCCTTTCCATCAGATCAGGTATTGGCGGCGCGATGGGGTGCCCTTGTGATGAAGGATCTTTTTGATTTCATATTCCTCCTCTTCTCCTACAAGGTCTGGCAGTGGGGCAGGGAAATTGGGTCTGTGGATCGGGTTTTCACGGTAGGGTGACAGGAGTGAGGCATGAAAGACCAGGTGGATCTTCCAGGTCATAGGGAGTCGGAGTCTCTAGGTGATGGGGGAGAGGACTGCGGTGATGGTAAAAGGTCCTTCCCTCTTGGGTGCAAACTTGGGATTGGCAATGGAGCATTTCAGGTTCCTTGCCTCCAGCCAGACCTTGTCACCTTTCTTAAAAGGTCAGAAGGGGCGGTGGGAGCGGGAGGCCATAGTCTGGCGGGCTAGCTCATGAGCGGCCAGGGCTTCGTTTCTAGTGGTGGATAGGTGTTTTAGCCAGTCCTCTATGGCAGGAATGTTTGAATCTGGGATCAACAAGGGTAGGGCACAGGGTTCATATCCCATGATGAGATAGAAGGGTGATTGATGGGTGACGGAGTGGGGCTGGTGGTTATGGGCAAATTCCACATGGGAGATCTTCTGCATCCAAGCAGTCGGATTGCTTCCACAGAAGATCTGGAGGTAGGTTTCAATTTCCTGGTTGACTCTTTCAGTTTCTCTGTCAGTCTGAGGGTGATATGCAGTGGAGAGGGAGAGATCATAACTCAGGATCTTTCCAAGTTCCTTGGCAAAGGCAAAGGTGAACTGGGGGCCTTGGTTAGAAATGACCTTGTCGAAAAGTTCGAAGCGAAGGAAGACTTTGTGGAAGAAGAGGTCTGCTATTCCTTCTGCAGTGATAGTTTTCTTACTAGGGCAGAGAATTACCCCCTTACTAAGGCCTTGGTCGACCACGACCAAGTGAGAGTTGAAGCCATCAGATAGGGGGAGGTCTGTGATCAGATCACAGGAGATCTGTTGAAATGGGCGGAACAAAGTAGAGGGGATAGGGTGGAGCGGGGGTGATGTGGGGTGTGTGTTCGCCTTGTTTTGTTGACAGGTTGTGCAACCCTCAACGTAGTTCCAGACATAGGTGGCGAGGCCAGGCCACCAGAATTCCATGGAGACGAGCTGGCGAGTTTTTAGGAAGCCGGGGTGTCCAGCGGTTTCATGGTCGTGGCAGCGGTGGAGGATATCGTGGCAAAGGGTGCCGGTGGCAGGGATGTAGATCCACCCTTTGTAGAGGAGGAGACTGTCGGAGTATTGCCAATCCACGAGGTGGGAGTGGAATGCAGCTGAAATGTCTTCGTTCATGGATTGAAGATGTTGGAGGATGAGAGGGTCGCCTCAGGAGGCGGATACTACCATATCGTGGAGCGCGGTGTCAATGGCGTTTATGAAAATGGATGGGGGAAGGAGGGTGATTCCTTCATTGTCTTTGTCATGTGCCGGAAGGAGATCTGGTTGACAGGAGAGGGTATCCAGTCCTGCAAGTTGGGCTCCGGGGACATGGATTATCTTAAGATTAAAATCCGCAAGATCAAGCATCCAGTGGCATTGACGGTGGTTGAGGTTCTGAGGGGACTGGAAATATGTGAGGTTCTTATGATCCGTGAAAACTTGGATTGGGAAGGTGGACCTGTGGAGGTAGTGCCTCCAGGACTTTAATGCACAGATGACAGTGAGGAATTCGCGGTCATAGATATTGTAGTTCCGCTCGGCCGGCAAGAACAATTGGGAGAGGTAGGAACAGGGGTGCCATTCTCCATTGGCATCTGCTTGGAGGAGGATGGCTCCAGATGCAAACTTCAAGGCATCCGTGGCAATAGTGAAGGGGGAGGAAAAGTGCGGGAGGTGGAAAACTGGTTTCGACAGGAATAGCTCCTTCAGCGAGTCGAAGGCAAGCTGACAGGATTGGGACCAGTTCCAATGTGTGGTCTTCTTGGTGAGGTCAATGAGGGGGCGGGCAATGTTTAAATATTCTGGAATGAACTGGCGATAGAAGTTTGCAAATCCAAGGAAGGATCAGACATCTCTTACTTTCTGGGGGGTGGGCCAGGATGCAATCCCCTCGAGTTTGATGGGGTCCATGGCCAGTCATCTGGGGCGGAGGATCATTCTGAGGTAGTCGACCTCTTCTACATCAAAGGAGCACTTTTCTAGTTTCAAGTGCAGGTTGAGTTCAGTCATGTGTTGTAGGACCTGCTTGGTCCGTTCTTCATGGGTCTTTTGATCTGGGGATACGATGAGGAGGTTGTCCATATAGATGACGAGCCATCCTTCGGAGATCATATCTCAGAAAGAGTCGTTCATAAATCGCTGAAATGTAGTGGGGGAATTGGTCAGGCCAAAGAACATAACTGTAGGTTCATAGGGGTCTTTGTGAGTGATAAAGGCGGCTTTCCATTGGTGTCCATCTTTAATTTGGACGTTGTTGTATCCCCATCGGACATCAAACTTGGTAAAGACCTTAGTGTCTCTTAGTTTGTCGATGAGGTCGGAGACAAGGGGTAGGGGGTAGGCATCTTGGACTGTGTGTTCATTGAGGTACCGGTAATCCTGGCATGGGTGGAGGTCTCTGTTCTTCTTTTTGACGAAGAAGAAGGGTGAGGCTTGTGGTGAGTTAGAGGAATGGATCTTTCCACATTGAAGGTTTTTGTCAAGGAAGGCTTCGGTTGCCTTCCGTTCATCTGGGGAGAGGGGATAGAGTTTTCCGACTTTCGGAGTGAAAAATTCATCAAGGTGGATCTTGTGATCATTGGGTCAGGATGGAGGGACATGATCTGTTGCTTCTTTGGAGAACACGGACGTGAATTGGGAGTATTCCGGAGGCAGGGTAACCTTTGGTTTGGCTTTCTTGGAGGCGATAGTGAGTTCCGTGGCCATGGTGAGCCTAGTGATGAGGGGGGAACCAAGGGGGGATAAGCAGGTTCCAAACTGGATTGCTCGGTACAGGGTCTGGTTGTCATTGGCTTGGGCAAGGTATGTGGATTCCTTTTCCCATTGGTTATATGGGAAGAGGTGTTCGTCAGTCACCACATCTACATGGATGTGTCAAGGGGGGCGGACAGAGGGTTTCCAGAAATAAGAGTTATGGCAGTCCATGTCTGCAGAGAAGGAGAAGTAAAGCTCTTTCAACTGGTCAAGGGATTCATTGATGGACAAGGTGCACTTCGTCCAATCAATCCAGGGGTTGGCAGCTTTAAGCCAGGGGAGTCCTAGGATCATGTTGCTTCGTCCTAGGTGCATAACATGGGAGGTTACCTTTATGACTATCCCTTTGATGTTGACAAAGAGGGTAGCAGTCTGGTCAATGATTCCGCTTTTGTTCAAGGAGAGGTCAGCATTCCAGGCAACAATGGGTTCTTCGAGTTTCTTGGTGGGGATGTTGTTCTTAGCAACAAAGTCTCAGTCTATGCAGCAGATGGTGGCTCCACTGTCAATCAAGGCTTGGGTGTTGATGGCTTTCATGGTGTGCATGGGAAATACCAACTGAACCGGGATTTGCATAGATGGGGTGGTAGGTATGGTTACAGTGCACACATCTCTAGGGAAGGTCTGCATTGGGGGAGCTTCCCATTTCAAACATCCGCAGAAAAGGTTACTTTTCAGACCATTCCATCCTCTTTCTTGTCATCTTCTATTTCCTCTAACTTCGAAAGATCTTTCTTGACAACTTGTCAGACCTTCTGAGGTTTCTTCAGGGAGGGAGTCAATGGGAAGGTGGGGCATGCGGTGCTCATGTGTCCACTTTTTCTGTAGTGGAAACACAGTCCTTTCTCAATGCACCTTTTCCATTTGTCTGGGGTAAGCTTTCCGACTCAGACCACGTCTACATCCATGGCATTGGAATCTTTGTTTTTCAGAGTGGCAAAGGGGCGATAGGTGGTGAGGGGTTTTCCTTTTCCTCTTTTGTCAAGTTTGTCAGCGCAGTCCCATTGAGTCTGGAAGGAGACCGCTTTGTTGTACCACTTGTTGATGGTGGTGGGGATCGTGTCCATCCCCATGATTCATCAGCGGAGTCCTTGGGATATATCCAAGGAGAAGTATTCAATGAGAACGGAGGTTTTGGAGACTCCGCTTACACTAACTTGGTTCTTAAACTCGGAGATGTACCTTCCGAGTGTGGCTGAGGAGGATTCATTCTTCTCAGGTTTCATCTGGGCAGTGGCTAGCCAGGCTATGGCATTGCCAACAGTGTTGTGGTGTTCGAAGGCAGACTTGTATTTGGTAATGAAGTCCGGGAAGGTTCCAAGTGAAATAGTTGTTCTGGAGATGGCTTTTTGCCGGAATGTAGCAGCCCATGTCTGAGCAGGCCCTTCGGTCATATAGGATAGCACGAAGGCGATGCCTTTGGCGTCAGTGTTGTAGACATTCTTGTTTATGAGAAGGTAGAACTGTATGGAGTTCAGCCAGGGTATGGCTTGGCTATAGGATCCCTCATAGGGCTTAGGGGCTCTGATTTGGAGTTCAGTGGCTTTAGTAGTGGATGAAGACGACATAGCGGAGGGGAAGGGTGGTGGAGATGGTGGTGGGGGCGGGGAAGCAGGAGGTTGATACCTGGGGAGGGGGAAGACTGGTTGAGATCTTACTGGGGTAGGAGAAGGTGGGGTTGCAGCCCTTGGTAAGGTGGCAGAATGAGAGAGGGAGTGGGCTAAGTCGAGGGCGGTTTGTTCGTCTTCATTAGAACCAATGGGTTCGTCAGGGTCAGTGAGTTCCTCAGGGTAAGGGTCTGAGGATTCCAAGGGTGGGTCTGGTACACCTGCTTGGGGGTGAAACCAGCTAGGGTTCAAAGGTGGTCGTTGGTGGGAAATGGTTGGAGACTACAGCAGTGGTAGCTCAATAAAGAGAGCTTTGAACTTTTGTTACACTTGGTCTGGGTAGGATCGAGCATAGACTTAGAAGGGCGAGGTGGCGAGGTGGCCAAGTGACTATGGATAGGGGCTGGGCTTATAGGCCAGTTATCTGCACTCTGTGTGAGGATTGACGGGTGGAAGTCTGGACACGGCGGACTGACAATAGGGTAACCGGACAATGGCCTGGGTCAAGGGTTTAGAGGGTCAAGGTAGGTCTGGACGCAGTGGACTGTCGATGGGGTATCTGGACGACAGTCTGGATCAAGGATTCGAGGGAGTGTCCACTCAAAGGTAGGACAAGGACCTTAGAAGCCTGGATGTTCTGAGTAACAGGGTATATTGCTAAGATCTAAGTAGGTCAAAGCTAAAGACACAGATAATGCTATGTCGGATTTACATACAGTATGAGGAACCTAGGTTAGGAAGGTGGAGCTAGGGCAGAGGGTAGTAATACAGGATAACAGTGGAGTGATGTTGCGGGGGTGTCAGGGCGAAGGGTTACCCGGAGTCATGCGTAGATGGGGAATATACTGAATGGGGTTCCGACAGCTCGGTAGAGAGGATCAGGTGAACAGCAAACAGGAAGTGTGACTGACTGAAACGTGACTGACTGAAGGAAAGAGCGCATGACTGACAAAGGGAAAGGAACATGTGACCGACAAGGAAAAAATGTGACTGACAAGAGGAAAAGAATTGTAACACCCACTATCACCCAGATCAGCCTTCGCCTCACCAACTCCCACTTGGCCACCATCATTAATTCCCACCTTGACATAGGTTCTCTGCTCTACAAGCTCTACCGAGCATACCTCCAGGCCACATGCCTCTCTCTGTTCTTCTCTCCATCAAATTCCATCGCCAAAGGGGCTATCTGAACCCATCTCCTTCAATCTATTCACAGGGAACTTGAAAGTTCTCTACTCGCTGCCCTTCACCAGCTAGGGATGGGCGAATTCCTCAATGATTTAGACAGGTACCTTGACCAGCTCTATACCCCATCCTCGCCATCTGCCTCCTCTTCCCCACTCATTGTAGCAGAAGAAGCATTTGCCATCAGAGCCAAAGCCCATTGGATGGGGTATAATGGAACCACCATCCTTGGACCTGACCATCCCCGCTACAACAAAACTTGCCATACTTGCCATCAGCTCAGGCATTACATGGCTAACTGCCTACTCACCCAATGCCACCTCTGCTGCAAATTCACTCCAGGTTACAAGACCAGTGAGTGCAGCTACTGTCAACACACCTCTCCTAGGCAGCCATCCTCCTCCTCCTCTTCATCCAGAGGATCCTCTCGCCACCCTTCCTTCTCAGGATCTTGACAATCCTCCCATCATACCCCCTCCTCCAGATCCATCCAATCTTCCATCCAATCCTTTTCCTTATGAGGATCCTTCCAAAGTGTGCATTTCATACCACCCCCTTGCCCTCACTCTCCTTCCCCCACTATTGACAACTATGATGACGTAGCATGGGGTAACATCACTGGATCCCCAGGAGCCTCTTACAGGGACTTTTAGATTGATTCCATCAGGAACTCAATCTTAGTATGGGAGTAATGTTACAATTTGTTTCTTTCATTTCATACAC
>QFEI01000541.1:12119-50464 GCA_003316145.1 Neoboletus magnificus | reverse complement strand
TCCTCCACCGCCGTAGCCGTCGTCGGACATTCTATATGTATATACGCTTACGGTGAGGATTTTGCAGCGGGGGGACTTTGGAAAGGAAGGAGTTAGTTGTTACGTAAGCTACACCAAACTTCTTCGATGCCTTGCAAACTGTTCGCCCTGCTCTGCCAAACCCGATTCATGCCTGCGCGTGGAGTTCTCCCATTCCCTTCGGATGGCCTTGACCTCGCTATCATCGGTATGGATCTTGAACTAGCGTCGAAACTGGTCGATCATTCATTTATTCGTTCCATGTCGGGGCTCCATACTTTTTAGTATCTCCACGAGCGATCGACGCTAACATGTCCATGTCGTACATGCGTCCTCTCTCATTCGCGCTCACCCCACTCACCTCAAGTTCTGTTTGCAGTCTCTCGTGGCGGTCTCTCAGTCACAACACCATCACATGGCTTCTTCGCTGATCAAAGAGCACTCAACCCAAACTAGTATGTTAAGAAGTATGGTTGTCTTATTAGCTTGTTCTTCGAGAACGATGATCTGATCGTTCCTTCAAGCCGTCTTCCCGATGTTGCACATTAATGTTTATTGAGCAACTTGGGGCTGAAAATCGATATCGGCCGACCCGGCCCGCCGTCGTGCCCGTAAGTAGCTAAACGGTAACCTTTGCCAGGTCCTCGGATGCTTCCCGATGTTGTCACTAGTAGTGACTTTCGTCTCCAACCTTTCCCCGTTGTTTTCGCTCAAGTCGTTTGATGCAAGAGAGAAGGGCACATAAATATATAGAGTGACTGGTGGCCATGTGCATGGCACGTATTGCACCTTTCGCGGAAGATTGATCGCCGACAGCCCTCTTAAATGGCATGCCGAAGAAGGTTTCGGCGTGAATGCAACATATTGCTGCAAGCGTCCGTTCTTGGAATGCCAACTTAACTCTTGTCTTCCCCTCCTCGTTTGCAACTTGCAACACATTTCTACGTACACCTCTTCCCTCATCCCGATAACGTACTATGCCTCAACAGAGACTGGGTCGATCATGGGGCACTCGCTTTGATTCTCTCACTTCCTCCGACTCTCTGTCCTCCAACCCTGAAAGCGTGGTTGCGAGTTCGCAGCGCATGTCTTCCCCGCCGCGCAGCGTTTCAGCCGACGAGGGAAATAGTGTTCAAGACGCGAGCATCTTCATCGGAAGGTACGCCACAAACCCCTACTATATTTTTGGCCAATGACGACTCTGTCAGCCTGCCTTCCAACATCGACCACCCCGAACTAACGAGCATGTTGTCTCAACACCTTTCTGAACACCCTCAAGTCAAAGGCATCAAGGTTGTTCGTGATTCCAAGGGTGGAACCTGTGCATTCATCCAGTGTCAGGTCTGTCGTTCTTCACGACGTAGCTAATTCGTTGTCTTCTGACCCGCTGCCGACTCAGGATCCTGAGGCAGCCTCCATCCTCATGAATAATCTTCATGTAGCTGCACCGCAGCCGTTCTTGGGTCGATATCTTCGATACGAACCCGCCCGTGCATTTAGGACTCTACTGGTCTCATACCGGTGAGCAATTTTCCTCCTGCAGTGTACCCTCAGATATATGCGCGAATGACAGCGCATACATGCATGCCGTGCTTTCAAGTCGATCTGACTTATATCGTAGCAGTCCCAGACAATATATTCGACAAAGGGATGCTTCCAGGAAAGCGAATCTCCTGCCCACAGATGACCCTCGATTCGTTGAGCTCCAGTTACCGAATGCTATGAGAATCATCAGGACATCCGGAAACAAGTCAGAGTGTAATTTCGTATTATTATTATTTTCAACCTCTGATCAATTATTCTAGGCAGCTTACTATCCTGTACAACGCAGAGGCCTTGGATACCCTACCTACTGGAGGGAATGACCCTGGCTTATTGCTCGTGCCTCTTCTTTATGACGCTGAGGTAACGTTAAACCTTTCAAGGGGTCATTCAACTCAATTGTTGAATACAGTCTCTGTTGCGGATTGCATCTGTGTTTGGTGTTGTCGATTATTTTGGGCCTTATGCGCCTGGAAGCGAGAATGGTCAAGTATCAGTGAATTTCCCGCCCCCTCACGATGGTCCCCGCTCGATCGGTATGGATCCCGGCTGCTGGAAAGTGAAATGGGCGCATCGAGACGACTGCGTTAGCGCCCTCGTGGTATGTTGGCCAATGCTTGTTATGTCAGCGGATTCTGATCTCACTCGCCTCCACGATCCAAGACACTTCGCAGAGTTCCTCATTTAACCGTTACATGGGCCCATCAGTCGAATACAGCTCCTCGCGAACACGGACCTTATAATAACCCGCGTGTGTTCCAAGCTGATCAATTCTCCCATTCTTGGCGTGGTCGTAGGGCGGGCTCTGCCCCGCGTTCGGCTTCAAGCTTTTTGCCAGTCAGCCACACTTTTCCTACCCTTCGCACTACCGGGGATCCCTTTCTGGTTGAACATCCGTCCGATGTTAAAGTTGTTGATCCGAGCTCCGAATGCAATGCTTGGCAACAGGAAGCTTCCACTGTACCGATCAACAGAAACATGCTCGCTTCTCGGTCATCTCGACCAAGAGCACTCTCGTTAACGCACGACCGACCTCAGCCGGCGGTGTCGTTTCCCTCGCGAGAATCTACTGGGCAGCTGTCCTTCACGCAATGGGAATCGACTAACCGCGCCCGATGGGCAGACCATGTTGAGTCAATGGAATTCAAATGTAGCCCAAGGTTGGCAGTTCCTTTCATTTCTGGGCATTGATAACACCCTTTGTGCAGTGTGGCTGGGCCCAATTTCATGTCTTCGCCATGCCTTGGCCTTCACATCGCGTCCTCGGACAATGGCTGTCATGCTTCGCAAGAGGGCGATAGTCAAGAAATCGATGCAGGCATTCCCCACACACCTGACTTTGGGACATCTCCTATCACGCCTAGAACTCCTGGGTCGCTCATGCTTCGCACGCCTACTACTGCCAGCTATATGGGAGATTTCCAAAGCATGTCTTTCAGGGACTATGACAGTCAAGGTTCACTCCCTCAACTCTCGCAAGAGAAGCGGGATGACCACATTGTCGATCCTACGACCATCTTTGTCGGTGGTCTGGAAATGTTTGGGCCAAATGCTTGGGATGAATGCAAAGTCAGGGCATTGTTCTCAAAATACGGAGGAATTGAGGCAGTTAAAGTTATTCGACCAAGTATGGTTTTCGTCCGTTACCGTATTCCTGATTAATATTTTCCCTAGGTAACAAGCGTTCTGCGTTCGCGTTTGTCAAGTTTAATAATACAGAGGCTCCTGCGAGAGCCGTTAAAGCAGAGGTGAGCCCGTTTCCACTTGGCAATTCGCACCTGAATCCGATCTCTCAGCATAATCGGATGCTCGACGGCCGTCTGATCCGTGTGCAATTGCGAGATTGGAATCCGGCTTATCGCCCTTCCTGGCGAACGGGACCTAACCAGGAGTCGGATTCGCAACCACTTGGTTCCAGGGGTGACCTTAGTGTTGATCCGAAGCTGCCTAAACCCAGTATCGTCAACATTGCTGCTCACATGGCAGATTCGCAACTCACAGACTTGCCGACTCAACCTGCTCCACCAGCCTCTGGTGAAGTCTGCGATCTGAACGAAGTACGGGAGACTAGCAATCTACCACCTGAAGCTTCTTCTGCTGATGGCCCAGAGTGCGGTTCAACCAAAGAAGTCCTTGGGACGGAAAAGTCGCTGGACATCAAACAGGGTGAGCCGGCTCTATCAGATACGACACTTCTGTCTTCCCAGACATCAGTCCCAGCCTTGCCAGGGACGTATTCAGCACCTACCATCCAGTACTATCAGGGGTGGATCCCAAATTACGCCCCACAGTTTCCGTACCAGATGCCTTTTGTAGGCCAACCTTATCCTGGTTATTCCTTCCCTCCACCCGTAGCTCCGCCCCCTCCGCAGAGTGGTGGGTCAGATGGCGGTGGAACTCCCTCGCACACCCCTGTTCCCTTTGCTCCAGCCAGCAGCACATATCCAGTATGTAGCTCGTGGAGTTCTTTTCGCATGTTGACCGTTCTGTAGACATTTATGCCTTATCCTCCTTCGCTTGGCCACGGTTCTGATTCGGGCCAGACCACTGCTGGCCATCTGGGAGTTGCCAACAATCCTACTCTACTTCACGCGCAAGCTCCCCTGATCCCTACTGGGTTCATCCAAGGCGATCAGGGAATGCTCGTTCCTGTCTACCCTCCCGATGCACTGAATCAATACATGGCTGGAAGTCAAGATCAAGCTCAAGGCCCTACTAATTCCGGATCTGCTGAGGGGCAACCTTCAGTAACTTGGCGCCCGTATCCGCCACCTCCTATTCGCCCACAGGCAGTCGTCTTTCACTCTTACTTCAATCCGCCACTAACGGCCCCGCCTCCTCATCACCTGGGCACTCACACATGGGTACCAGGTCACACATGGCACGGAGTCACGCCACAGCTAGGGAACCCCCATGGAATGCCTGGTCGCCGGATCTCGTCATCGCCCGCTCGTGGGCCAGCTCCAATCCCGATGGGTTCGAGTTTTGAGCGCAACATAATACCTCCTCGTCGGCAATATCGTCGAGACAACCATTCTCAGCATCACAAAAATAATTTCGCTCGTGGTACAGCTGGACGGTTTGGTAAAGCTTCTTTCGACACGCCACGATCACCATCGGATATTCCGCCAGTGTTGGTTCATCAGATGGCTATACCAGACGCAACCATCGATGCTAACTGGCAGCGCGGGAGCACGGAATAGGGCGATCTTGCGTAATTCTAGAACCCTGACTCTCCTTTTCATTTTGTCCTTTCGTCCACTCTCCTTCACACATCTTTTTCGAACTTGAAAACATACAATTACGTATTATGGTACAGTCCTGGGTGAATTTGGACCTTGACGTTTCGCATTTCCCTGTTTGACCTTTTGTACCATTAGCACATTTCGTTTCATTCCCTTCCGTCGTTGTACCCGAACGTCCTCCCCACCCTGATGCGCGGGGACACCCCGAGTAGGACGGAATGGAGTACATCAGATTGTAGAGTTCCCTTCATTCTCCGCGATCTGTCGTGTCTCGATGGGCGAACTCGAGCCTGCGCTGTGTTCATACGAGCCTGGTCCCGGCTCGTGAAACGCTCCGAACGACACGCAGATGCGCGTTCGTATCAGTTACGATGTACTATCAAATGCCCGTATAGCGTGTGATGGTTCAAATTAACGTTCAAACACTTGAAACACGAGGGTTGACGTTGAGCTTCAAGGCGCTCCGTCCTTGGCAACCAATCCGCAAAGTTGAGGGTATTCACGCGACTCTGCCCGCGGATCAAGGGAAGACTATCCCTGCAAGGGGAATACAAGCATGATATCATCAGTTGTGCCCCTTGTACATGACAGACCCCCAAATCCCAGGACGGCGTCGCAGCCCCGACATGAAAATCCTTGAACGGTGAAATATCCCCGGAGCACTCCATTCATTTCTTAACATTGCACGTCCTAAATTAGGTTTCAAACGAGGCTGTAACGACAAACCTTGACGCGTTCTTCTTGCCAACAGGAAGGAGCTGATAGAGGAAGCCCCGCACTAGTCCAGTATTATGAAATGTCAAAAAAGACCCAAAATAGCTATCGTTAACGGTCCAAGTGGAATCAAAAGTAAAAGAATCGTCATCGAAAGAAAGAAAGGAAATACATGTACATGTCGAAAGATTGACACACGAACGAGAAAGCGTGATTATACTGATATCGGTCCGTTGAGGGGGGTATGCGGCTAGGTGTGAGAAACGTGAGATGCAATGTAATCAATGAGCGTGAGGATGGGCCATCTGTAAACTCCTCAGGTCAGCGGTGATCTCAACGAAGTTACAATGCGGCGTACATAGGAATCATGAAATACACTTGCTGCAGAATGCATGCGTAACGCGATTAAGTCGTAGGACAGCGGTTGCTAATTATCTATTAGGTAGGGGCGTAAAACGTAGTCTTGCGTTGTACACTGCGACAAGATTCGTTAGTCCAGGAAATGGATGATAATCAATCAACGCCTTGCCTTTACAAACAAGAAGAGACGTGAAAACTATGAGGGTATCTGCTATGTCCGTTTGTTTCCCGAGATCCAGGATAAATGTACACTGCCAGCTCCAGCAATGTAGACTTTGGCGCGCACACGACAAACCTGCAAGAACAATGAGATCTTGAACACATGCGCGGAGAACCGTACGTACAGTGTCTGCAACTTCTGCTCTCTGAAAGTCGATGTGCAAATCACCATTGGGCATTCTCGTGATTTGATCAACTTCACCGAAGGACTTGCCATATCGAGAGAGAGAGAAATTAGGGGGGACCAATGGCAGATATCTGACACCACGTACTCGACACCATTTCTGAATAGCGTCCAAACGCCTGGTGTCATTCAGCGCGATACCACTGACGACGAGCTTCCTCTTTTTGGCCTGTCTCGTCGGACTGCCCAATGAAGACAAAGACAGTCGAGGCGCGCTGGGCTTCCCGGCGAACAAGACGTGTGGCTGCGAATCATCGGGCTCTTCTATGAGGATTTGGTCTAGACCTCCTAACTGGTTTTGCCGAGACTTGGAGGTGAATGGTAAGCGAATCGCTCCACCCTTTGGTGACGAGGGGAGCATCATTTGACGCTCTGGGAGATATGGCGCAGAAACAGGGTACAATGGTCGCAATGACGGAGACGATGCGGGGCTGCTGTCACTTTTGAAACAGGGCTGGGACGCCATCCCTCCAGCCTGTGAATGGACACGTAGTGAACCAAGAAAAGATGACGGCTTTGATGGGAGTGGGGATGGTAGGAGGGAGTCGCCGTCCTCGTGCATAGACATAGTCGTAGGGGTGGTTACAGAGGAACAGGTGTTAGAAGAGGATATACTTGGTCGCGATCTCGATCGGTCAGTGAGAGTGTTTCCGGGACTTATACGTGCATCTGTGTCCGGTATGGACGCGGACGAAAAGTGACCCAAAACACTCGGTCGCCACCGCCACGAAGACGCGCGGGGGACACTGGAAATTTGGGGGACATTTCGTGGTAGTGATGTTTGGAAACTTGTGCTTCGTGAATGATAAGATGAACCGCCTGTACCTGAAGTGAAATCGCTACGGGATGGGCGGCGGAAAATAGACAGCCTGGAAGGACTGCGAGATGACGTGGATATTGGAGAGGGCGATACAGAGCGTCCTGGGAGATGAAGGTGTCGTAATGATTGAGAAGGGTTGATAAGACGGATTGTTGATCGGGGACTAGCTATATCAGTCGGCGGAGAGGCGTACGATGGCTATTGTTGATGTATCAGTTGACGTGTCAATAAGAAGTTCAAGATTACGAACTTGATGATACAGAGGGTCTTCTGGGGGGCATTCCAGCGCAATGTCTTCGTCGACGACAACGTAATCATGCATGCTATCAGCGTCCTCCAAGCTGCGACGGACAGCGGCCATGTTCAAATGGGGATAGGCGAGGTATGGATTGCTCCGAGTACCGACTGGATCAACGTCGGAGAGATCAAAAACGTCGGGCTGAGTAGCTGTCTGGAGGTCCAAAATCCAGCGGGAGAGACGACTAGAACGGCGATGGAGCATGTGCGCAGGCTGCGCTGTGGAAGACGGGTCGGCGTCGACGAGCATTGAGATACGTGGGGACGCGTCTGGTCTGCGAACGGTCATGATAGAGCAGGGAGAGCCCCCTCGGAGGGTGGGGGTATCTTCTAAAAGAAATTGGGTGAGCGGGATACGGTTGGTGTGGAAGGAAAATTGCATACGGGAAGGGGAGGGTCCGAGAGGGCCAGGGAGACTGAGGGCGAAGTCATTATAAAGAGCTGAAGTAACCGACTTGGGCCGAGGCTGAGCTGAAATCGACGTGGTACCGCAAGTCAACGAAGAGGGCTGGGCGGGGTCAACGGACATCTGAATTGAAGAAGGCCCGGGCGAGTAGAATACACGAAAACCTGGTGAAAAAATACGTCGATATTAGAGCGATCCGGGGCAAGGAAGACGTGTATCAGTCGTCAAAACTCATGGAACGAAGCAAGTCGATGAACGAGGCGGGAACGACAGCTTGAAGTCGAACATGATGCCTCGTCAACGAAAACGTGGCCGGGTCCTTACGACAACGTTTCCCAGAAATTACATCTTCTCGAACAACAGAAAAAAAAAAAAACAGTCCAGTCGCCCCTGGTCGCTGTAATTTCGAGCAGGCCGCTCTCGCCATCAGACCACCAAACGAGCAAGTGGGGACCATGAGGATGGAAGGGTGTGCATGCCACTGCCCCATATCGCAATCAACGGGCCACTTTGCGGGGTCCAAAAACACTACGAGCCGATCGCTAATTCCTATCGTTTCATGCAAATCGCCGGCATCAAACATGCGCTGTCACTGTATGGAATTGTGTGCAAAGCGAGCAATTCAAAACCCTACACAAGTCTACGCACTTGCCACAGCAGATCCTTCTTCGACGTGTGCAATACCCGCAACAACCCGGTCCGCGATGCTCCCGAACAACTTGGCAGAAGACGTCTCCTGGTATTTCTTTAGAACCTCGAATGCCCTGAGGTCGATCGCCTCATCTGACCCCCCCGCGCCACTGGGTTCTGCGGCGTCGAGTAGCGTCACCAGTTCTGTGTCGACCGGCAGAACACCAAGAAACGTCAATCCTTCGCGTCTTGCCATTTCCTCTCCTCCCTTGGTCGAAAAGACATTGCTGATCTCGCCGCAACAGGGACATACATAGCCACTCATATTCTCGATCAGCCCCAGGACAGGGAGCTTGACGGTTCGCGTGAACGAAAGACACTTCATCGCGTCCAGTAGAGCCACTGCTTGTGGCGTAGTGACAATGATGGCCGAGAGTTTGGAGTGAACGGGTGCCAGGTGTTCCATTAGTGATAGATGCTCGTCCGAAGTACCTGGAAAAAAGAAAATGACGCCTCGAATTCTCCGACCCGGCAGTCAATGGGAATTCACGAACCTGGTGGGGTGTCTATGACGAGATAGTCGAGTTCGCCCCATCGAACATCGCTCAGAAACTGACGAATCATCGCATTCTTCTTCGGGCCTCTCCAGACAACGGAATCACTCTTCTTCTTCAACAGGAATCCTACGCTCATGCATGCCAACCTCGGGTTGCTGCCTTCGCGAGCATCGGTGTATACGGGAACCCACCCGTCGCTGCTTTGATGGACACCATGTCCGTCAAGTCCAAGCATACGAGGTATAGAAGGGCCCGTCAAGTCGACATCGAGAATACCGACACGGGGACGAGAAGCCAGCGCATGGAGGCTGAGGGCGAGTTGAGTCGAGACGGACGACTTTCCCACACCCCCTTTTCCCGAACAGACAATAATGACATGGTTGACGGTCTTGAGTCGTCGTGAGACTGGCGTTTCTTGCGACATCGCCGTCGTATACGTTGAGCATGGGGCCCTCGTTATCAGCCCTTGATCTTGCCCTAAAATAGCCGGTTACAATGCACAAGTCGGCCAATGGTCCGATCACGACATAAACTCGAATGTCATCATACTTGGAAAACAACGACGTAGGTTTTCATAACGGAACACCGTCTCCATACATACATCTTCCGCGCAAATCCCAACACCAGTCCTCTCCACCCACCTCAACCCGGAGCCCTCTTGCATCCAACAAGCCTCCATGAGATGAGACTCCCAACGAAGGGAAGATGCAAGGACAACAAACAGCGGGGAATACGAGCAAGGCATGAAAATGGTGGTAAAGGATGGAAAAAGAGCGCATGCAGGGATAAAAAGGGAGATGAACCATGTACCAATCACTTTATGAGGGTTTGGGAAATGAAAATAAAATCCGACAGAAAAAGACCAATCTGTATCAATCGAGAATGGGCGCTAGTGGTGGGGTGATGAGGCTGCGTATGCAGGGAAATTAGGCGGCCGTCCAAGACCCGGAGGAGATTGGAACGGCGTGAAGGGAAAAAAAGCGTCCGTACTATACATATAGTGAAGGCAACAACTTCATCGATGGTGCGGCGGTCACTGGCTATCTTGCGAAGCAGTGGTCCAGACTGACGGGAATCGGAGCGAATGGTTTCTGGCTTGAGTTGCGAGCGTATGTGCAAGTGTGGCGAGGGGCCAGAATTCGACACGGCGCGCCAAGACCATCTTCCTTCCGTTCCTCTTCTCTTCCCACCGGAATATTCCACGACCGACCATCTATGAAACGATATCCAACAGCGACCGAGCACCCTCTGCAGCTTCCCTCCGCCCCCAATCTCGGTCGCGCTCGGGGCGTGCCCCGTTCAAATGGAAAAAACAAGGGAATGTCACGCGTTTACCAGATATCCCCCTCCCTACCACGAGTTGTACCACGTTGCTGCCCCACCGCACCAGGGGCATTGGCCTGCTGCTGACGGGTGTGCGAACGAAGCCTGCACCAACAAGTATCAGCTTCAAAAATCATGAGACAAAGGGAAAATTGTGAGGCACCTACATCCTATCACTCGCACGATGCTCTTCCTCCTCTTGAACGACCTTGCGCCTGCCAGCAGTAGCCTTTTGGCTAGCACCAGTGCTGCCATCGTCGGGAGCACCTCGCTGGACACTCCAATCGAAGACATAGTCGTATTGGAAACCCTCGCGAACAAAGAGGTCACGGAAGAGCTTGCGTAGGTACGAGTAGTCGGGCTTATCATCGAAGCGGAGGGCGCGGGTGTAATTCAAGAAAATACCAAACTCATTAGGGAACCCGCGGCAGAGAAGATCGGTAGGTGTAGTCATCTTCTTCTCCATGATGCGATCATACTTTTGTTTCTTCGTGGCGGCCTTGAGTCCCTGCCACGGGAGAGCACCACGAAGGAAGTACATGAGCACGTAAGCGAGAGACTCCAAGTCATCACGACGGGCCTGTTCGACGCCCAAGTGTGTGTTGATTGAGGTGTAACGGGCAGTGCCGGTGAGGTTCTTGTTTTCCCTATAGGGGATGTGGAGATGGGTCTTGGGGTCACGGAACTTCTTGGCCAAGCCGAAGTCGATCACATTGACTTGGTTGCCTCGTTTGCCGATACCCATCAAGAAGTTGTCTGGCTTGATGTCACGATGGATGAAGTTACGCGAGTGAATGTACTCGATACGAGATATCTGTAGTATTAGAGAAGGAAATGGTCAATGCGAGTGTGGTATGCGGAGAGTATTGGCATTACCAACTGGTCGGCGAGGAGTAACACGGTTTTCAGACTAAACTTGCGGTTGCAAAAGTTGAAGAGATCTTCGAGCGAGGGGCCAAGGAGATCCAGCACCATTGCGTTGTAGTCGCATTCGGTACCAAACCATCTGACAAAGGGCACGCCGACACCGCCTGCGAGGGTCTTGTAGACCTTGGACTCGTACTCGAGCTGGGGGTGCTTGGCTTTGACAGACTCGAGTTTGATGGCGACCTCTTCACCGGAGATGATGTTAATGCCAAGATAGATGTCACCTGTGTACTGGTCAAAAGGAATGTGAGCGGACAAAGAGCGGCTACGCACCAAAGGAACCAGAGCCGATCTTTTTGCCAAGTCGGTACTTGCCACCGACTCGAAGGTCAAGTCTATGAGCGGGAGTTTCTGCCATGGATGGATACGAAGAGTCCACTGGATGGATGAAAGAGTAAGAGTAAGAACAGCAGAAGGGGATGGGGGAGTAGTGATAGAGGGCAGGAAGTAGTGTGGAAGGCAACGTGGCGGATAGGATACAACCGACGGTGGCTGACGTCCTACTGCGGAAGGGGGGGCCGAAGTAGATGGGCAACGACAGAAAGAAAACAAGGGACGGCCAGTTGTGAAAAGGATCGTGATGGCACTCGTCGACCGGTGGGTCGTTTTGGCCCGAGCTCAAAGAGTCGAGGTAAACGTGGTGCCCTCGAGGCGCTCAGCGTCGTTGCATGCTGTGGCGACAGCAAAAGGAGATGACAAGGAAGGGAAAACACACCTTGGAGAGAGGCTGAGGGGCGAGGGGTAGAAGAAAGGCTGAAGGGAGGGAGGCAGAGGAGCGAGAGGGAGAGAAAGAGGTGGAGGAGGACTTTGGGAGAGAAACAACACTGGCACCTCCGTGGGAACAAAGGACACTGCCGGAGGAGAGCGGGGTTTGAATTACTAGCAACGCAAGACTATCGTAGCGAGCGAATAGTACATTGGCAGGTCGCCGCGTAATCGAAACGAGAAGCGTGTGCATTGCCAAGGGAATCGACCTCGTCGTCGAGCGGACTTTGTCGGCCAGTCTCTCTCCTCCTTCCGTCCCTCGTTTACTAGCAATGGCCTACCCACGGCACCACGATCCTTACCACCCCAACGGCCAGGCGCCCCAGCAAGCTTTGGTTCCAGATTATCCACCGGCACCCATCAACCACAACCAGTACAACGACTACGATACCCAGTGGGACACCAAGTCCGCTCACTCTCTCCACAGCAGCAATTTTCACGGCTCCCAAGTCCATCTCAATCCCGAATATAACATGGGCCATCCAAACCTTGGGTACAACTCCCCTCCCGTCAACTACCATGCCCATCAGCCCAATTATCCCCCCATCCAATCCCCACTTATGGTGAGGGAGATGAGCGTCGGCTACTCTGTCGCAAGAGAAAAGCTCATGAGATGCCGCTCCGTTCGCCAAGTCGAGCTTCAGAATGGCAATTTGGTGCTTGACGTACACGTACCGAGTCACATCGTTCCCAAAGGAATGTCTGATGTCGAGGAAATGACAAAAATGAGGTACACTGCTGCCACATGCGATCCAGACGACTTCATGCGCAAAAAGTATTCCCTTCGTCCCTATCTATATGGTCGTTATACCGAGCTCTTCATCGTCATGACAATGTACAACGAAGACGAGGTCCTCTTCGTCAAGACTATGAATGCGTATGCTCTACTTTCCATTCAATGATACCATCTGTCATCTTCCCGCAGAGTCATCAAGAACATTGCCCACCTTTGCAGCAGGAACCGTTCCAAAACTTGGGGCCCCGATGGCTGGAAGAAAGTAGTCGTTTGTGTTGTCTCCGACGGACGCAGCAAGATCAACAAGCGTACCCTACAAGTCCTTACATTAGTACAGCAATTGCGCCTCTTCGAAATCACCACCTCACTAACCACCGGCTAGATGGGTTGTTACCAAGAAGGAATTGCCAAGGATTCTGTAGCAGGCAAAGACGTCACGGCGCATATATTCGAGTAAGTGCTCCTGTTGGTGCCACCCTGTCACCGATAGAGAATATCAGATACACCACAAACGTCGTCGTGACCGAAACCGGCGAAGTTTCGTCTGGTGCCTGCCCAGTCCAGATTCTGTTTTGTCTGAAGGAACAGAACAAGAAAAAATTGAACAGTCACCGGTGGTTCTTCAACGCTTTTGGTCCTTTGATCAAACCTAATGGTGCGTGAAAACCATCCTATTCGCCAGCCAGAGTCTCTGAGAAAGATGGTCTGTTAGTTTGTGTACTCTTGGATGTTGGAACAAAGCCGACTGGCACTTCGATCTATGACCTCTGGAAATGTGGGTGATACTTATCATCCCATTTCTCGCTGACCGTCATCCAGGCTTTGATACGCACTCGAATGTTGGAGGAGCATGTGGAGAGTAGGTCACCCTATTGGATGCTAGACATGTGATGAACGGAGTTTTACTCCCAGAATTTGCGTCGATACCGGCAGAGGTTGCTCCTTGTTACTCACCAGTCCTCTGGCGGCCTCGCAGAACTTCGAGGTGCAGTACCCCTTTCTCGCCTCCGCCTCCCAGTCTAATAGCTGTATTCAGTATAAAATGTCCAACATCCTGGACAAGCCACTTGAAGTATGATGATGGTTTACTTGATTTGCTCAGCTGACCGTATCTCCATCGCAGAGCATCTTCGGGTACATTAGTGTGTTGCCGGGTGCTTTCAGTGCATACAGATACAAGGCTCTTCTAAACGGACCCGATGGTAAAGGCCCACTCGCATCGTACTTCAAGGGTGAGACAATGCATGGTGGAGGTGTCAGCGGTGCTGGACTTTTCGGTTAGTCTACTTTTAGGTTTCCCTTGGGATGGCTACTAACACACCCATCAGAACGCAACATGTATCTGGCTGAAGATCGTATTTTGTGCTTCGAAATCGTCACGAAGAAGCGCGAGGGATGGGTGTGAGTTCGTTCAACTCATTGTCGACCTGTAAACTTAGGATTTGTAGCTTGAAATATGTGAAAAGTGCCAAGGCATCTACTGACGTACCCACAACGGTCGGGTTGAAACCTCACATTCTGACGTGTACCGCTGACCGTTATGTTAGGTTCCTGAATTCATCTCACAACGTCGTAGATGGTTGAACGGATCACTTTTCGCTTCCATTCACTCAACAATATTTTTCTATAAGATTTGGACGTCAGGGCAGAATCCCATCCGGATGCTTGTTTTGCAGGTATTTGGACTTGTCCTAGCCCAATTTGAACGCGACTCAAGTGATCACTCAGATTGAATTCATCTACAACGCTATTCAACTTGTTTTCACCTGGACCGCTCTTGCCAATTTTTACCTCGCCTTTTTCTTTGTGAGTACTTGGATATGGTATTTTCTTCAGGACATTGAGCAGTGATCAGTTGGTGTCATCCGCGACAGCACCTGGCCAGAATAACGCCTTCAACTTTCTTAGCTCAGGTGTTGGTCAAATTATCTTTGAGGTGTTCTTGAAGGTCAGTTACTTGATGTCTGGCTTGTAATCTGAAGATTCTGACCAATATCTAAGCTATATATCGCCCTCCTCTTTGTTACGACAGTTTGTTCCCTTGGGAATCGCCCTCAGGTGGGTTGGTCATAAAATCCGCAGCAACAAGCAGCTAAGGTACCTATACAGGGATCGAAATGGATTTATGCACTTGCCATGATCCTCTTTGGCTTCTGCAATGTCATCACTCTGTGGTGCGCCGGCTACACGGTTTACCTCGCTGTTCCTCATTCCGTCGTTGGCTGGAAAAATATTGGCAAGTATGTCCAGCACTGTCTGTCTGTTCAATATTACTTGCTGAATATCAAAAAGCCTGGTGGCCACCAATCAAGCGTTCCGTGAGATTGTGATTTCTCTCGCGGCAACGTATGGTCTCTACTTCATCTCCTCGTTTATGCACCTCGAGCCGTGGCACATGTTCACTTCATTTGTCCAGTACATGTTTCTTCTGCCCAGCTGTGAGTTTATTTCCAATTCTTGTATAATCAAAAATACTGATCCGATCGCAACAAGATGTGAACATTCTGAGTGAGTAGTTCCGGAACTAGTCTTCATCAAAATAACACTCTTGGATCGCCCATTAGTGATGTATGCTATGTGCAACTTGCACGATGTCACATGGTATGAATTTCCTTTTTCTTGGTTCCGAGTGGCAGCTTATGATATATAGGGGTACTAAGGGTGACAATACTGCCGCAAAGGATCTGGGTGGCGCGAAGAAGATCAAAGGCGACGGTGGCAAAGTGATGATGGAAGTCGAAATCCCCACTGCCCGTGAAGATGTCGATCAATTGTGGGCTGCATCACGTGCCTCGCTTAAAATCAAACCACCAGAGGCTAAGGAACACCGTGATGCGGCAACCAAACAGTCGGACCATGATCGCAGCAGTCGTACGAACGTAGTTCTTACATGGGTCGCCACCAACATGTAAGTGTCATCTTTTCCATGTTACTCTCTAACAAATAAACAATCAGGGTCATGATCCTTATCTTCACGTCTTCCGCATTTCTGAATTGGGTGGATCAGCATGTCGAAAACACACAATCCTCTAATTTCAACCCATATCTTAGCTTCCTTTTCTTTGCTCTGTAAGTCCGCCGATAATTTGTAGGTTCATAGCGCTGATGCTGTCTCGTGACACCTTGCGCAGTGCTGGACTGTCTGCGGTTCGTTTCCTTGGTTCCTTGTTGTACCTGATCTTCAGATTCTTCGGGGTTTGAAGAGGTGCGCTCCAGACTCACTAATTTCCGGAGTCGATTTGTACCCCATGAAGCACTAAGCTCCAACCACCCCTGGTCAGTTTCTAGTTCTTCGTCACAGAAGTATTCTGTACGTAGCGGTGATATCCCTAATGCTGCGTACCCTGTACGTTTACTCTGTCGGATTGGTTTCGTTGTTGATTCGACGTGATATCACCTTCTTTTCACTCCTGTATAGATTTGCGGATCACTGTCACCTACTATATGTGCTGGTATTGCAAACGATCGGGAAGGCAACTTGATGTTGTCGAAACTTGACCTCAAACGCGTGTTTCAGGCTCCGTTGCTGGTCTATCCCGGTCAACCTGGAGATGACTGACATAGCCTTCATGAACAACAGATACCCCAGTGGGGTCCTTTCCAGCGAGACTGTCATCCTCGTTTTCAGACCATCATTCTTAGCCAGAAGGTGTGTGGAGCGCTTCCATGGCGAAAAGAAAATGTCACTGTAATTTGGCCTGATCTGTACATCTGGCGTGTCAGATCCAATCATTGACATGGGCAGACTGGATTTGGTTACTAGAAGCCGAGGTTGGCTTGGACCATGACCCACGATTCGGAGGTCGAGCTGGCGTGGGCCAAACATATATTTACTGCATGGCTATTGTTAAGCATACGTATTATGTGATGCGAAAGGAGGAAGGAACAGAAAACTGCACATCGGAGGTTGTATGGTAAGCGAGAGGCAAGGTCAACGAGCTTTGGCGGTGATCGATTGATCCGCGACGGTCGTGCAGCTTTCCGGCGCGCAGCTGGAACTAAAAGTTTGTCCTAAATTCATGGCACGACGGAGTACCTCTGACATACAAAGGTTGCGAGCACATCTAGAACGTACGCTTGTCCCCACAAGTCTCATTCAAACCCCAAGAGTTTGAAGGCATGGTTCACCCCGGATTGCAACACTCGTAGGGGAGCAAGCCTCGTCAGTTGACTGAACTAGTACTGAGTGCCTTACATCCATAACCAAAAATCGTATAAAGCGCACTTATCATCAAGTTGGAACTCGTGTATTGGTTAAATCCATCTAATAATGTCCGAAGTTCCTAACCAGAACGGTTTGAGAATTGCTGGAAGATCAAAGCCTGACGGTTTTCTTTTTTCATCGAAGCGCACTCCGTTCTCTAGCAAAGTGATGATTAATCGTGGGATAGCGGCGGCAGTGCCATTGAGGGTGTGTGCGAAGGGGATAGGCGCTTGCGTCTGATTGAATGATGCAGAATGCCGTCGATACCGAATGTGAAGACGTCGCGCCTGATAGTCCGTGCAATTTGAAGCTGATGAAATTTCCCCCCAGGCGCCTCTCCCGGGCATCCACGCTTCCACGTCGTATTTCCTATATGCACTTACACCAAGTTCTTGTGTAGGCATATCCAAAATGCTGAGGATGTAAATGAGAATTTAAAAGACTGCCATGGAGTTCCGATTAGCGGTCTCACCGGAACGGAAATTTCAGTCCCTCAAATATCTCTATCTGGATTTTTCGGATTTCTTCCAGGTACTGTGCACTTGAGTCCTCTTCGCAGACAACAAAAAGCTCAACTTTTGAAAACTGATGGACACGATACAGGCCACGGGTGTCAGCACCACGAGAGCCAGCCTCGGCTCTGAATGAACGACCGAGCCCAACCATCTTCACAGGCAATGTATTCTCGGCAAAAATATTATTTGCGAACATTCCGGCGAGGGGGATTTCGGCTGTACCCGAGAGTACAAGCTCAGGAGTTGAGTCCGCAATCTGATACATTTGAGAAGCAGGATGGTCGGAATTATAGTCTCTGGGTTGGAATCCACAGCGCAGGGCTATGTCTCCGCGAACGACGTCAGGAGTCATAGTGAACTGAAAGCCGTGTTTCAGTGCGATAGATACTGCATAGTTTGTAAGAGCGTTCTCGAGTAAAGCGGCTTCTTTGAGCAGGTAGTACCATGAAGATCCTGTCACGACCGCAGCAGCCCCAAAATCAAACAACCCCAGTGCGTGGCCGATAGTAACATGATCACGTTCCGGGCTGGGCGGCGTGACGGGAGGACCATGAGTAGACAGAATACCAGCGGCATCCTCGGGGCCAATAGGGGCTTCCGGGTGCGTGTCGTTCGGCAAATGCAACGCGAGTCCCAAGAGTCTCTCCTCTACGGCAGCTAATTCCTCCTCTATTAGAATGATTTCGGCTTTCAATGCTTTCGCCTCGCCAAGTATTGCCTGCTTTTCCGTTGGGTCTTTGGTTGTACGAATGCGGTCTCCAAGAACGGATTGTGTGTGCCGTTTGAAGTCAAGTTTTCCAGAGAGTTCCTTTTGCTCTGCGTAGGAGTGGGCGATAGACTGTAATGCACCAACTGGTAAGGGAAACTTCCGGTTAAAAGCATTGTGTGACTTGTAAACTATAGACTCTGAGATAGTCCGATAGTCAAGCCGGGGTTTCGGAAGGACCGCGGTGGTTGGCGGAGAATTTGCGGCATTCTTTGAAGCATATCTCTTGGTTGTGATCGCTTTTAGAAATTTCAGCGTGCGATGGAGTAATGAAGGTAGCGATATACCCGAGTTGAACACGGAGCTGAACTGGACGCGACATTGGCAGACGCGAGCAAGTACTGAAGTCATAACAGGCCATCTGGCTGAACCCGGCATACCTAAAACGCGGATTGTCACGGCTGTCACACATACCGTCTTGTCACGCGTCGCGTCAATGAGACATCCCGTTGCAATGGCCTCGACATCAGCAAAAGGCAAAGCACCAGCGAATGGTACAAGCGCAACTGCATACGAACTGCCTTGGTCAGTGTTTTTATGTCATTAGGCAGAACAGACCTACATATTTGCCCAGGGTTGAAAAATACAGGCCACAAACTTTGAACGATGTCGTCGGCAATGCCGACACGATCGAGCGTTTAAAAGTGATAGCAAGAGACGGAAACTGCCCGCATATCATTATTTCGGTAGATTCTCCTTTACTTCTCGCACGAACCGTGCGTCACAACTCCTCGCCGACAGGGCCTCCCAGGTATTGGTAAGACGACGAGTATCCATTGTCTGGCGCACCAGCTGCTTGGAGACGCATATAAAGAAGGCGTACTGGAGTTGAATGCCTCTGACGAAAGGTTCGCATTTGACTGCTTGTTGCAGACGCTGCTTCATATTCTTGTTTAACAGAGGCATTGATGTTGTGCGGAACAAAATAAAAGCATTCGCGCAGAAAAAAGTAACCCTCCCCCACGGAAGACACAAAGTTGTAATACTTGACGAAGCCGATAGGTCAGTATGCTGACTGTTAAAAGATGGATCTGACCCCAGTTATAGTATGACAGCTGGCGCTCAACAGGCCCTCCGCAGAACGATGGAGATATATTCCAACACTACGCGTTTCTGCCTGGCCTGCAACATGTCCAGCAAAATTATAGAACCTATACAAAGTCGTTGCGCCATCCTACGTTACGCTAAACTAAGGGATACCGAGATACTGAAGCGCTTGCTCGAGATTTGTGAGATGGAAAAGGTGGGGGCCGTCGGTGTTCCATTGCAAACGCATACTTACTACCGGACAAACAGGTTGAATACAACGATGATGGTTTAACTGCACTTATCTTCACGAGCGAGGGCGATATGCGACAAGCTATCAACAACCTCCAATCCACGCATTCTGGCTTTGGATTTGTGTCTGGGGAGAATGTATTCAAAGTTTGTGACCAACCGCACCCGGTGATAGTCCAAAGTATCATTCGCGCATGTATCAAGAGCGACATTGACGGTGCGATGGCGAAATTAAACGAGCTTTGGGAACAAGGGTATAGCGCAGTGGACATTGTCGTCACAATCTTCAGAGTGACGAAGACTTTTGACGAGTATGTCCAATGAATGACTGGCGGAACTATGGCTGACTTTTTCATCAGACTACCAGAATATACTAAACTGGAGTATATCAAAGTATGAATGGCTTCCTCGGGTTTGTTCATAACACTCACTTGGTTCAGGAAATCGGATTTACACACATGCGGATACTCGAAGGTGTCGGGACCATTATTCAGCTTGGCGGCCTTTTGGCTCGGTTGTGCAAACTCGTATGTCTCACTGCTTGCCATGGAGGAGAAATTGGCTGATAGCATGGAATACAGCACATGAATTCTGAGCTCTTCCAGCTATGACCCTTCTCCCCAGTCAGTGTCTTGGGTCACGATCGGATCTGCCACGGAACCTCCTTCACTTTTGACTTGCACCAGTGGATCCGAATTGGCTAGTTCCGTTTTGTAGTCGAAGTGATGCCCAGACAGAGTAGTTTATCGCGGGAGCGACACAGCCACATACATGCTAGAGCGCCGCTGGTTTGGTAGATCAACGTTGTTAACTCAAACTACCAGCGCGTTGCGTGTAAATAATTCGAGATCATGGCGAGGCCCAAAGAACTATGTTCGATTGTTCAACAGATACTTAGTCCTGCACCCGAGGATGCAGAAAAATTGTTGGAAGAAATCGGTCTGGGCGCCATTCCATCTCGTGAAGAAGTCCACCAGGAAATCGACGCAAAGCTCTTGTCACCTCCGAACACTTTGCCAGACCACTGGTTGTCCACGTATCAGATGTATGGATCTCCTTCGTTAGGATTAATTGAATTCATCCTTTTCGGTACAGACACTGGAACACTGAGCCTTACATACCCTCCCTGCTTTCGTTCGAGCCTGCACCACCGCCTACGAGTTTGAGCTTTGTTCGTGCAGGTCTAGATGGTCGTGTCACGGGCTATGCAGAAGTGAGTACCTCAACAACTTACTTGTTTTCAGGATCTGACAAGCCCAGACACCAAATCCCCGTATTGCAACAGCTTTAACATCGACATCGATGGACCGTGTTCCAGGACCAGTCGGTGCCTTTGTAAGGGGGAAGTCGGGTTATGTCCCCTTTCAGCCGGGAGGTCTTGATGAAGTATTATTTTCCTCTTCTCAAACCGGTGTCTCTGAAGAATCGGTGAAAGGATTGAAGACTATTCCCCCGGGTTTCTCAAGGGGCCTTAGACTTGCAGGTGAGGAGCCCGAGGACACAGCCCTCACCGCTCTCGAAGAATCTCTCCCGTTCGCAAATGGGGAATTGGTATTTGTTTTGATGACAAGTTTCTATGAAATGCTTGCCTAACTATCAAGATCCTTAGGACCAGGAGACTCATCCTACAGAAGAACTAGAGCCTGAAACCGAGTCACATAGCGGCGCTCCCATTGCTGAGGTGGACGAACTGCTACCAACTACTGTGAGCTTTTGTCACAGAAGCATCGAGATCTTGCTTACATTCTGATACAGAGATCACATCTACGGCCGACGAAAACGCGTCGCACTCGCCGTTCCAAGATTGTTAAGCGTGAATGGGCTCATGTGGTGGATATTAACAAACCGATGACCAACTTTCACGAACTCATTCCAGAAATGGCACACAAGGTAGGTCTGGAGAGCTCGCAGTAATTGCACTAGTGACGGACGGCGTTTTGCAAGTATCCTTTCGAGCTGGATACCTTCCAGAAAGAAGCAGTATATCACCTAGAGATTGGCGACTCTGTCTTCGTCGCTGCGCATACATCCGCTGGGAAAACTGTGGTTGCGGAGTATGCGATCGCTTTAGCGGAGAAACACATGACTAGGTGTGCCTGAACAACGCTTTTTGCATTTCCGTCCTCGAGCCTGAACGATACAGAGCAATCTATACGTCACCTATAAAAGCACTGTCCAATCAGAAGTTCCGTGATTTCAAGCAAACCTTCTCCTCTTCTTCGGTTGGGATCTTGACCGGCGATGTACAGATCAATCCGGAAGCAAGTTGTTTGGTCATGACGACGGAGATTCTACGCAGCATGCTTTATAAAGGTGCAGATCTCATCCGTGACGTGGAGTTCGTAATATTCGATGAAGTGCACTATGTCAATGATGCAGAGGTAACGCATCTCACCCACGTTGCAGTGGTTTCCTGTTGATCGATCTGGATTTCTCAGCGGGGTGTTGTATGGGAAGAAGTTATCATCATGTTACCCGATCATATTAGCATCATTCTTCTATCTGCGACAGTACCGAACACCAAGGAATTCGCCGACTGGGTTGGGTACGTTTCCGTGCGTCTCTGCTGCGTATTTGCCTCATGGTCCGTAGGCGTACCAAAAAGAAGGACATCTACGTCATTTCAACAGCGCAGCGCCCGGTTCCTCTGGAACACTACCTGTATGCTGGCAGAGATGTGTTCAAGATCGTGAATGCACAACGAAGATGGGTCCCTGAGGGGTGAATGTTCCCCCATTATAGTGTTTTCCCTCGTGACTGTTCTTAGATACAAAGATGCTGGTGAAGCGCTGAAGAGGAAGCAAGATAAGGAACGGGAAGCGGCTGGTTTATCTCCAGTTCAGAGGGTCGGTGCACGTGGCGCAACACGAGGACAACGAGGGCCTGCTCCTGCACGTGGTGGTCAGCGAGGTACCACTCCCAACGGATCTGCACCACGAGGCCGAGGTGGCGGGTCTGCCCGTACAATCCATAGCGGTGCTGACAAAAACCTTTATGTCCACCTCCTCGGCCACCTCCAAAAAAAGGGTCTTCTGCCAGTTGTTGTCTTCACCTTGTCGAAGAAGAGATGCGAGGAAAACGCAGCTACCTTAACTAATGCTGACCTCTGTAACTCCATCGAGAAGAGTGAGGTCCACGTTGCAATGGAAAAGGCGCTCTCCCGCCTCAAGGGTCAGTTCTGTGTAGCATCTCAGTTATCCGTGCATTAATCCCTTTTCAGGATCGGACAAGAAGCTACCACAGCTCAGCAAGATGCGCGACCTCCTCTCTCGTGGGATTGGGGTACACCATGGGGGGTTGTTGCCAATTGTCAAAGAAGTACGCCACCACTCCTGGGTGTCACAACTACTAACCTATCTGCCTCAGGTTGTCGAGATATTATTTGCTCGAGGACTAGTGAAAATTCTATTTGCAACCGAAACCTTTGCCATGGTAAGGAGTGACCACCGCGTTTCTGTAGTATCTGACAGGACAAGTGATCGCAGGGTGTTAACATGCCTGCTAGATGCGTGGTGTTCTCCAGTATTCGAAAGCATGATGGCCGTTCTTTCAGGGACATTCTACCTGGAGAGTACACTCAAATGGCTGGCCGTGCTGGCCGTCGTGGCTTAGACACCACTGGGACTGTTGTTATTGTTGCAGGTGATGCTTTGCCCGAGGTATGAGTTATCAAATGTATTTGATTATTTGCTTGTGCGTGAGCTGACTACTTGCCGTTGTAGCAAACAACGCTGACCACTATGATTCTCGGAACTCCGGCGAAGCTGCAGTCGCAATTTCGCCTTACCTACAACATGATTATCAACCTCCTACGGGTAGAGGCTCTCCGAGTAGAGGAGATGATTAAACGCAGTTTTTCCGAGAATGCTTCCCAGCGACTTCTGCCTGATCAGCAGAAAGCGGTCGCTGAGGTGAGTAGCGAGATTCCTCAGTAAAACCGATACCGAGTTTCGCGCAGCACGAGAGAAGCCTCCTGTCAATGCCAGAACTCCAATGTGACATTTGCTCGGGCGACATCGACCGTTATTACGATGCACAGAGTACTGTGATTAATTATAATAAACGCCTCTTCCTGATGGCTGCTGGCGGAGCTACTAATCAGAATGTCCTTGCAACTGGTCGAATAGTCATTTTGAGGAACTCAGTGAGCATAATTCTGTAACTCGAGGCAAACTAATGAACGTGAACTTGTCAGCACTTTTATCCTTTTCATGCAGCAGTGTTGCTGAAATCCGATCTGCGGGAGTCGGGAAGTGAACGGAAATACTTTATCCTCGCTCTCGTGGATCGGAGTCTGAAGAGCATCAAGCAAGGTACGCTCATCTTTCCTTGTGGTTGATCCGGCTCACTAATACTTTGATATAGATGCTGGTGGAGCTGTAGTCTCCCCCAAGTGGCCCCCTGTTCCTTCGGTGCTGAAGCCTGATCATGCCGCGTATGAAGTCACTAGCGTTAACTTGGGCAGCATTTCTTTTATTACAAATAAGACTGTGAAGGTGAGACGTTGCACGATATTGGATCTTTGAGGGATATTCAGAGCTTCGAGCGCAGGTAGATGCTTCCGCGATTGTTGATAGTCATAAAAAGGCTCCTATTCTTGAGGCAATGTCCACCCTGGAGACTGTAGTCATGGAATGGGCCACAGCTGGCACGCTACTGGAGATAGACTGGAGCCGCATGCGCACTCTTGAATTCCAGGAGACTCTTCGCGCTAGGAACGAAATCCTTGAGAGTCTTCAGACATTCGGGTGCACTCACTGCGAGGACTTTGATGACCATGCGAGTCCAGGCAATTAACTTCATCTCTGATCAGACCACTGATACGCACAACAGTACATCCATCTCCACGGACACAAGGTTCTAAGGTCAAAGATAGCGATATTGAAGGGTGCAATTTCAGAACAAAACTTGGAACTTATCCCAGAGTATGAACAGAGGATTCAAGTTCTCAAGGAGCTTAAGTTTATCAACGAAAACCAGACAGTCCAACTCAAAGGGCGAGTGGCTTGCGAAGTGGGTTTCCTTTGTCCTGACACGACATGCGACACTGACCACTATACAATAGATCAACTCGATCAACGAACTTGTTCTTACTGAGCTTATCCTCGAGAACACACTCGCAAACTATGAACCTGAGGAAGTGGTTGCACTTCTTTCCTGCTTTGTCTTCCAAGAGAGGACGGACGCCGAACCAACTATACCTCCCAGGTTGCAAGAAGGTTTGGCGGAAATCACTGTAATCACTGATCGGGTTGGATGTATCCAAGACCGACATAAAATTGCTGCAGAAGAGTTCAGGTCCACTCTCAAAACCGGACTAGTGGAGGTAGTATATGAATGGGCAAAGGGAATGGTAGCTAAAACCTCTGCGTAACCCATGCCACGCTTAACGTCGTTCAAGCCATTTGACCAGATTACGTTGTTGACTGACGTGGCAGAAGGAACCATTGTCAGGGTCATCACACGCTTAGACGAGACATGTCGGGAGGTCCGAGATGCCGCAAGAGTGATTGGCGACACCGAGCTGTTCAAGAAGATGGAGGAAGCGCAGAATAAAATCAAACGAGACAGTACGTTGGCTCCCACACTCCGTCTAGCCTCTGCTGACTGCTATGCCAGTCGTGTTCGCTGCAAGCTTGTATTTCTAGCATTTCTTTAGTTGGCACAAAGTGTGTATTTGAATTTACCTAGGCGGCCATGATCTTGCCGGTCGTGGAGTCACATGTCCGAGTTTAAGCAGTATTCCAGCAGCTGATAGTTCGCCAGAGATTTAAACGACGTTGTGTAGTAGCACCATCGTTAGCTTTGTCAGTGACTCATCCCAGCTGCGACTGACATGGAGACACCCGACGATGGCGAGTACGCTGCTCTCGATGCAACGGCAGGGTCATCAGGTACCGGAAGCCGCACCGACGGCAACGAATGCCCACTTCCTACCTTGACTAGCGTCAACCATGTCGTGCATCAACGCCGCAGGGTCAATCCCGAAAGCCTGGCGTTGCGTCTCGGACCCGACCTGGTGCGAGACTTGGACGCCCTCATCACGCCGGGTAACACGGAAATGCCATCGTTTGCCGTTCGCAAGGAGCTCCAAGAACGATATAACATTGACAGGAGACACATTTACGACTACTTTCACAGCAGGGGCTTGCGCGTGGTGAAAGAAGATAAGCACGGCAATCCAATGGTGGTGAAGGACCTTCCCACCCCCTTGGTAATTGTCCATCCCTACGCGAGATCATCAACTCACGCGTGGCCTAGCCTAATCTTCGCCCTTTGAGACAAGTGCCCATCAAGGTTTCTCGTTCACACCCGAATTCGTACCCTGTGACAGAAAGAAAGCTGTGTAAATCCCGTGGAGTTACGAAAGCAAAACCTGGTCGTCCAAAGAAGAATCCATCAGTTAATCCCGAGGTTGTTCCTATAACCCGCGAAACCAACGAATCCGCAGACACCGACGTCGCTGTTTCCGAATATTCTCCGGGCGCCGTTCCAGCATCTACCTATGTTTCCGTGAACCCGCTTCTTTCCCACTTTCCACCCCCTCCTATGCTAGAAGAAGACGGGGACCGTACTTTCAACTCGGTCGTAAATCCCTTGGATGAGTCGTTCTCGGTGAGACGTGCCATTGGGGACATCGCTTACGCCTATCGACATAAATTAGTGTTCGAGAGAATGCAGGAGCTCACAGAATGTCCTGTCAAGCCGGCTCTCGCATATGATCGGTCGCTGTTGTGGAATGAGAGTTCGCCTTGTTCTGCAAGCAGCAAGGGGTTACTTCTTCCCCACGCGAAACCTCTCACTCATGACGAACGGCATGCGATCTACGAAACTTTGTCTGACAGTCTTGGACCCGCGCACGGCATCCAGGAATGTCAAGGTACTTACAGAAAACACATGGAAACGCGCACGAAACTCTATTTCGAGGGACTTGTATCTGTCCCTTACCACCACTCTCAACGACCAACCAGGACAAGCCCATTATCGGACCGGAAGCCCCCTTTGGGAACCAACGAATTTAGGCACTGGCTTTCTGAGACTAGGTCCCTAAAACGCGATGGTATAAATGGCTCGCCACGACTTCATTCTAGCCACCGAAACACGAACGTGGCAAAACAACAGGACACGGATGGAGTTATCGATAAACAATATTGGCAGAGAATTAACCCCTATTGGATACAAACGCTGGACGAATTATTCCCGCCGCCGGGAGACAACTTGAACCCCATCACGGATTCACCCGTTGTCCACACGCGAGAAGTTAGCCGGACGACCACGCATGCACGAGGTGTCGCCGACGAATGCGGTGCGGGAGATCAGTTACTACTCTCGATCACGTCCAGTCCAGGCTTACCTATCGTTCCGGACACATCAGTCGCCGAAATTCGACAAACCAGCCAGGCTCAAGTCCACGGACTTTCGGGCTTCCCAGGGCCACAGGAGCTTAAGGCTCGGATGCCAGTTGCTCAGATGGACAGTCCGTGGCTGGAACGTGTTCCATATGTTGCCCACTCAGGGCGAGGTGCCGTCTTGAGTGAAACGCAGCGCAGAGGTCGCAATATGTCCAGTAACACGCGGAGTCGCCTTCTGTCCTCCAGCCCACGCAAACTTCAAGTACGTGATCGGGATAGGATTTGGACAAGGCCGGTCACATCCCGTGATGCAAGGAGACGAACCCCTTCCGCCGCGGGTGACATTTGACTGCGTTTCCAGTTACTGCGCATGTGGGATCCAGAGCGTTGATCGGTAGTCACGATACACCCTTGGCTTTGTTGACACCAATGGTGCAATACCCTATGGTCTTTCTTTTTTCTCATCAGCTGTACGACCCTGTTCTTTCTTTATTCTCGGCGGCAAATAGAAAATTCATCGCCTCGTAATACCTCATCAACATCCTGTACACTTCCTTGTTTTGCAACGACGTAGTTGACTTAACCGAACGGAATCATTACAAATACTTCCATTACGTCTAGCTGGATCAAAACACTCGTAAATGAGAATCAAAATACAGGATGTCTATCATCGACTATGAGCTCCGTTGCGTGCTTTACATATGCTGTATCGATATGATGCCTTGAAATAACTACTTCCTTATAGAAAGATGCGTCCGGGTACAGAACGTCCTCACGGCCTGTAGAGCTTACTGCCACCGTATCGGCAAATCCACACACCCACAGGAATACATCTTTTCCTCCACCGAACAAGGTCCGCTGGTGTGCTGATGTTCTTGACGGAATGGTGCGAACCGGCCGTTTTCCGTCGCTGTGATGAGATCTTCACACATCGATTCCGATGCGTTCTCTTCATCATAGCAAATATCATCCAGGGCGCCGCTGGTGGGCGGTCCCTTGAACTGATACCTGACGGCATCCGAAACAGGCTGACAGAGCAATGGGAGGGGTGACTGTATCCGTGATGGATGTGAACCGCACGTATGAGGGTCAGGCGAACTGATTTCGTTCGCACTGGATGCGAGGTCAGCCAAGGGTATAGGCGGTATGGGTCGGATCGGCTGGGGCTGTAGGATGGGTAGAGGATTGGATGCAAGTCGTGATGCATGTGGCGATGGAACGGAAGATGCGAATGCGCCTGCGAGCGATGATGATGATGATATGTGGTTGTACAAAGGTGAAACGGATGCGAACGAAGATTTCAAAGTTGAGTAGCTGCGCTGGGTATATGAGTATTGCGAGGGGTATGAAGTTTCAGGGACGAGCGGAGAAGACGTCAGGGGAATAGGTGAGTGCGTTTTTTCGGTCCATCGTTGGTGAGTAGCAGCTGTGGATCGGCGCGAAGCGCTCGGGTAACCTGGAACAGACGCAGACAGTCTTCGGTCGGCTGGGGCAGACACGCCAAGATTGGCATCATAGGACGATGATAACGTGTCACCTAATGCCCCTTCCAATGCGGAAGTGGACTTGATGACATGCGGCGCAGATGCACCATACACCGGTGAAGGTTCTTCGGCTATCCCTTCCATCTCGTCCGCAAAGTCAGAATCGACATAATCCTCTTCGTCATCATAGTCGAATTCGTCAAAGTCCATGGGCTGGAACTCTGCTTCACCCACATCGTGTTGTGCGAATGGAGACGTTGGTGTCAGGATGGAGTGCGAAGAAATGGAAGACGGCGTGTTGATGTCTGACACGAGAATGGGTTGGAGAGGGTGAATAGTCACCTTTGGATTGACGACGGTCTCGGGGAGTGAGGATGATCGAGGAGGGATGGGATAAAATGTAGGCCAAGAGCTAGGGACGGCGGCTACCCAGTCTTCCTTGGAATAGTATTGTTCATAGCCCGAGTATATATAGCTGGGTGAGGGGCTTCCGGATGTGTGGAGGTGAGGGTACATGGTGGTTCTTGGCGAATTGTGCGATTCGGATGGAGAATATATGTGTGGCTGCAAAGCTACCCGCCGAGTGGGTGATTTATCGTTCACGGGATAAGGATAATTGGCAGTGGAGATCATAAAGTCCGAATTTGGTGGGCCAGGGTGGCCCGAGGGAAGCCAATTAGCCGATGGCAAGGATCTCAGGTAAAAGGATGGGGTATCAGGGACGACTCGGGCTGAATGATACTGTACATTTATACCTCGTGTATCTCTGACGTTGGCAATTGATCGGATGCCTCGAAAGTGTGCGACCACAAAGGGCTGCGCTCGGGACTTGTATTTATCAAATGGCCGCGATGGATCCGTGGTGGCGAGGTCAGCAGAACAATGGGGTGAGATGGGCTTTATGAAACACGTTGAATGAACAAACCTGAAAGGGATCGCCATCCTGAGTTGAAAGCGCCATACGTGTGATATATCCGGTAAATCAGCCGACTGGGTGGAGGCCAGAAGGGGGCGGTGCCGCAAGGGGGTGACCTGTGAATCAGGAAAAGAATAGTTTGCGATGACAGTATTGGTGGAGGAAGAGCGCACCTGGAACGCGTGTTGACAGCGCCATGAAACCTTGACTGACGGGGTGTTCTATGGCGACGAGCCGGTACGATACCATTATGGAACTGCTTCCATGACACTCTTCCCTGATTTGACGTTTCCCACTGCAACTCTGGGCGGTCTCTGGCGTACGTGGGGAAGCAGGGGTACAGCCAATCACACATACCCGCAGACACTGATCAACTTGCCAGAAGTGATGGCTGGCTGGGACCAGATATAGGAACGTCATGTTCTCATGGACAAAGGCTCGGCTGGCTCCATTTTGATTAAACCCACCGCAGCGTTTAGTGTGGACGGGCTGACAATTGTAATGTCGTAAGGGATGCGAAATATGTCGTGGAGCTCGGAAGTACTTAGCAGGGGTCGATATCATCTCAGCTAGCCGTGTCACCGCGCAGCAGGGATGCTGTACTGCTACTCATGATTGTTGGCTGAGCTGGGCTAGCTGGAACCATCTGATTCATATACGCTGATTGCCAGCTTGCCATCGCGCCACCTGTCCAGCAGATGCCCATCCAGCCATGCGCCTCCAGCAAGGCCTCAAGGGCAGGAGTCGCCGATCTGCGCATCGATTATCTTCCTTGTTACAAGTTCGACAGATAGCCATCAGGCGTTGACGACAAAAGTGGCCAACGCACCCAAAATTTTCTGTCACGGAAGGTCTGTCATTTCAATTCAGGATTGTGCAACGCCCATATCGCGACCCTGACTGGATTGGAAAGAAAAATCACTCCGACTCCGGGATGAATGATGGTGACAGACTATGGTACCTGGATAACACTAATGAAGGACAGTGAAAAATGGACCGTTGAAAATGCAGAAGCGCCAACAAAGAGTACCCGCGAATATAAACAAGGCCTCCAAAGCAGCAATGGAAAACATCAATTACACACTTGTACGCCACCGCAAACACAAACTTTGAATCACAACACGGACATGTTTACTCAACAACGAGGCTGCCCATTGCCCTCTGGACGTCCCGCATAGTCGAGTCAAGCGGAACACGCGGCGTAGAAACAGGGCTGCCGCCCCCGGTCGAATTTCCATTGATAACGCGTGGTCCCAACGCGGGGTGTCTCACACCAAGTGCAGCACCAAGCATTCTCTTCCCTGGGTCACCGATCTTGGGAGGACCCTCGGCGTGCAAGATCGCGGGATCCTCGTGAGAGACTGCCGAATTAATAAGATCGTTCAGCGAAGGGTGAGAAGGAAGCGAGGGAAGCGTAGGAGAAGGTTCCCGGCCATTGATCTTGGGCGAGTGCTCTGAAATGGTTGTATTGACCACGTGACCGTTTCCGTTACGGAGACTGCTGCCGTTCTGGCTGTTGTTAGCGCTGCGGCTGGGGAAAACGGAAATGGAAGCGGCGCGCATGTTGTGCCCACGCGAAGGGTTGCTGTTGTGCTGGCCACGAGCATTTACAATTTGAATGACGCTCTGGGCATCAGGCCCATCGTAGGGCTTGATGGATGCGGCTGGGTTGGTTGCCAGAATGGCAGGAGGAAATGCGAGGGTGTGGAGATAGGCACGCTTGGCTGCATAAGTCGGACAAAACGTTGTTGAGGATGTCCATGCACGAGTATGTGGCGTACATGACGACGCACCTACGGAAGCGTCTTGGAAGACGATCAACAGGCTGGTATCATCCTTCCACTTGATCTTGAACCCTCCGCCGACGTTTTCCCACTCGGAGAAAGCGGCTTGAATGTCCTTTGTTTTGAGCTCCTTGGCGAAGCCAGTCAAGGACAGGATACGAGTTACGGACGCAGAAAGTCCGGAGGTCGAGGCCGAAGACATATTTTGATGGGATTAGAGTAAATGCGACGGTAAGCGGGTGGCACTGATGCAAAGAAAAGTCGGGGCGAAAGAGAGGCGAAGTGGGGGCTGGCAGGTTGAAATTGAACCGTTTGCCGAATAGAACGTGCTCGGATGAGACCCACCGGAACTGGGCAAGGATGGAAGGCGAAGTGCGTAAAATGCGTGATGGATTGCTTGAACACGGCGAAAGGGAGTGTTTGTGTTGGATGTTGTACAGACGCGGACGACGATGGAGAACGGAAAACAAAACAGACGAGCGCTCCAACCCGGCTGGTGAAATGCTCTTGACCGCCTTTGTGCGCGATTCCCACGAGTCTTTCCTACCGCAACGACCTCGTCGCGTAGCACTCTGGCCAAGCGAAGTCATCCGAGCCAAACGCTGACCGGTCGGGGGACCATCTCGCAGTGACAGCGAGAAGCATCGAACGCACCGACGACGAGTGCTCGTCTTCTTATTGGGGGCCCCTCTGATCCCTTCTCCTCACCGCCAGACATGATCATGGACAACGACCTGCTCCGCGCGTGGATGCTCGTCCACGAGCTCAGCGATCAGCTCGCCCACAACCAAAAAATGACCGGTGCCCTCCATTCCAGAGCTGCGTCGCTCAAGGTCCGTCTACACCCTCTTCCCTAATCAGGTTTGGCTAACGCAGCCGCTCGACAGGAACAGGCTGCACACTCTGGTTCAGGTTTCGTGCTCAGGCGGTTTAACACCGATATTTCAAAAGGTCCGTCCTCCCCTCGCCATTGCACAGCAGGATCTGATTTTCGGCTGCACTCCAGAGTCATTCGAATCCGAATTGGAGCGTATGAATGCCCAATTCATCATCGAGAACCAAACCTTGTTGCACGAAAACAAACAACTCAGTCTGCTGCTCAAGGAGTACGAAAACACCATGGAAACCATCATGACAAAGTTTCGCAATCACGCGGTGTGTCCTGGCTTGGCTATCATCACACCTCGTTATCTATATTGATAGGAGAAACTGTTCGACAGTTGGCTGCGCAGCAGCATGAACTGACGCTGACGCGCCATTACGAAGGCCTCATACTTGCATGTGACTCGCAGAATCAATTCAATGATCTTGCTACGGAGACGCAGACCGCCATCAGCCTACAGCGCCTCGCACAAAGCCTCCGAGCACTCTACCGTTCTATGGTCGGGGAAGATCCGAATTCTGCTGATGAAAGTTCAGAAGACACAGAGGTTGACATGCAATCACTCATTGACACCCTCTCCGAGAACGCGCCACCGAACTTCCGTGAAGACTGGGCGCTTGAACGCGAATCCGAAATCACTCGATTGGAAAAAGAAAACGAGGAACTTCGGAGGATGCTCGGCATTGACCCTGCCTCGCTCGCTGAAAAGGGGGTCACTCTAGATTTGGATCGAGAAGAGAGTGGGCGGTTCTCGACCTTGCGGGTGGATCTAACCCGGAGACGGAGCGAGTCGACTTCAAGTGGTTCTAGGTTTGGTGCCTGGAACCTCGACAATGAGCAACAACAAGAAAGAGTGGCTTGGGGAGGCTGGGAGTCCAACATTCCTCAGCCCCAACCACAGCAAGCACCATCAGGGAATGGGCCACCCTTGCAGCGTGCGATGGACATACCAAATGGCATGCGTATCCAGCAACCACGGCGGCCGCCCATGTTCACACGGAATGTTGTCCCTGCACCACCGGTTAGTGTTGGTCCAAATCGTAATATTCCCCCATCATGGGCTCAACAGTCGGTGTTGGACCGGGCATGGTCGCAAGGTGGTTCTACTCTAGACCTTAGTCGATGATTTTAATAACCATAATTGCGATACCTCCTGACTATTATAGTTTTCTCCCCTGAATGACTAGGCGATATCCGAGAATAATCATCTATCATTTCATTGTAATAAGGACGTGATGGAAGACTGGAATTGCGAGGAGCGCGGGTAGACCGTTGCAAAGACATGGCTACGCGATGACAAACAGAATATGAAAGAAGGAACGGTATGTACGGAAAGTTGTGAGAGGGTATCGCGAGAATGCAGACACAAAGATATCGATACAACGAATGCATCACCCCTATAAATGTGCACCATGAAACACCGGTAAGTCGTACACTGGAAAACGATGCAGAAAGGAATGGAAATAATAATTAGAATTAAGTGTGCATAACTCGTTATAGAGTCCTTGAGTGACCTGGCGGGATAATATATTGAGGCCATATGCATGGATGTATGGGCGCGGATCAGAGTTCGATGTGGCGCAGCGACACGGAACCAGTGGTTTGGATTATGCCACCACGAAGCGGACCTCACATCCAAGCCCGCTTCGCCCTCGACCTTCGAAGGCTATACCTAGCATACGTTCCTTGCCGCAGCCAAGTCCGCCTTCGCGCGCTCGGCCTTCCCATTCCTTGCCACGGGCGTACATAAGGTTTTGCAGTGCCCTCAACCGGAGGACTGCAGGGTTTGCGACAGGCCGCATACGATATGCCAGCGCAGCAGGTGGCGTACGGGGTCGTAATGGCGAAGGAAAGATGATAGCATTCTTAGGAACGGGAGGTTTAGGTAGACCGGTAGTCGCCGACGGCTGCGACACGAGCGGAATGAAGTGCACAGGTTCGGAAGTTTGGGTGATCGGTGTTGTCGCATCTGTAAACGTTTGGACATCTTTGGCAAGCGCACGATAGCCTTCGGGTCGCGCTTTCCGCCGACACCGCAATAAGCTGTGAGGCTGTGGAGGTGTGACGCGATCAAGGTAGGGAGGTCCCGCGGTGAATATTGTGGCGGCAATATACGCGGATTGTAGACCTTTGGCGGCCTCAACGATGGTAGCGACGGAGCGGGTGACACGTTTCACCAGGGTACCTCGTATGCTGAGAGATGAAAAAATTTCGGTGGCAGAGCCGGACGGTGTAGCACATGGGTCCCCGTCTTCGAGGGGGGTGGGAGTAGGGTGGGACACGATTGAGGGAGACAAGGGACTCTCTTCAACAGGGATGCGAACGAAAGCACAGCGTGGGTGGAGTTCACGTTGAGTCTCGATAAGAGTGGGAAGATGACAGGGCTGGGAAGCAGTGGGAGAGGCTAACACGGGGGAGTCAGGGGTAGTGATGTCGGTGGCCGTGGAGCGCCAGCTGCCAAAAGAGAGCCACGAACCAGAGCGGGAGGGAGATGTAGAAGGGGACAAGGATGCGGCCAACACTGAGGACGGGACCGAGGGCATAGGGGTGGGAGCAAGAACTGGGGATTTCAAAACGTGTTGGTCGCCGCGGTCGACGTCTTTACCTTTCGCCTTTCGTCTCTCCCCTTCCTGCCACTCGACGACCTGGAGAAGACTGTCGAGGAGCTCTGCGCGCACTGACGCCTTGCGCCGGTGAGAGGGTGGGTTCGTGATATGCAAGCCAGCAATGCGTCTTGCATCTTCTGCACGCTCCGAGGGGTCGAGAGGGAAGAGTTTGCCGTTCATGGCATTGATAACCTCTTTAAAAGAGACGGAATGGTCGTGGGACGCAGAAGAGCAGGCCAAGGCCTTCTTGGCAACTTTGGGGGAGCGACAGGGTAGGGATGAGGTGGATGGTTTAGACGGAGGCATGAAGGTATACTGGAAGGGGTCTTGGTCTCGTTTGGTGGAGAGGGGGGTCTCCAGTCGAGACTGGTGATATGTGGTAAGAGCGAGGACGGGGAGGAGGGGGATTGAGGACGCACCCTGGTAGAACGGTGTTGGAGATGCCGCTCTGCAAGACGACTACGTTCTTGCTCGAGGGCGTCGTGTTCTCTCCGCCGGAGAGCACGGAGTCTCTCTGCGTGAAGACGGTTCTTCTCGTCCTCCCAGAGCTTTTCGCAAGCTCTGAGACGCTGGGTGCGCTGAGATTCGTGCCACCAGTGCGTTTGTCTGCGCAGTGTGTCCTGCACGGCACGCCTGTCGGCGTCGTCGAGGGTGAGTGGGCCGGAGGGTGTGAAGCAGATGTCAAAGTCCTCGTCACGGACCTGATCGATCCGGGGATCGGTGTCGTCGGTGACGTGGATGCCCTTGAGCTTCAGGAGGAGGATCTTTGCGAGACGGATGTTGTCGAGCGCGTACGCGACCTGGACTTGGTCCTCGAGGGACGGGGGGGGAGACATGGAGCGGGGCGGGTTGCTAGGGCTCGTTCGGGACAGTCTGCGTTCCTCGGAGGCTTGTCTTGCGAGTGCGACGGGGGAGATGTGCGGGGATCTGCCACGGCGGTGCATCTGGGGAGGGGAGGGACCGCGGAAGGCTGCAGAGAGCATGGACGGAGACAAGTTCAAAGTAGCCGATCGTTAAATAAGGACGGGGTCCCACGCGGTCTGCCTCGAGGCTTTTATGGGCGCCACTCGATGGCCCTCGTCCACCACCGCCTTTGTCCACCGACCCGGCCGATTTGCGACGCCCACCACGACGTCGTCGAGTCGGACAATCCCGACGAGTCTCTGCTGGTGACCTTTGTACGCGATCGTGCACACTGCCAGCGGCGTGCCTCCTTTGCCAGCCATATGAAATCTTTTAATCTTCCCAATCTACCTCCGCTGATCTCACACGCACATCCTGATATCCCATTTGCTTGCCCAGGCGTGTTTCCCAAGCCGTCCCCATCCCGTATCCCGCTCAGATATCTCTTCTCTTCAACCGTATTTCGGGTCCCTCCTCCCCAATCAAGCTTGCTCAGTCCTCTTGCGTAGCCTCGAGGCATCAGTGATAATGATCGCCTCACGTTATAGATGTCTCGCACTGCTCGTGGGTACAGCTTCCATCGCTGCCCCATCCGCTGTCCTCCTCTTCTTTGGAATCCCTCATCCTCAGCCTCGGACAGTACATTCGCGCAGCATTTGAGTTTCTGACCATGATCCTGCATGTCTCCGCTTATCTGGCCTATCACACCGTAGCCTCGACACGTCTTGATCACCATCTGATGTTCTATCACGCCGCATCCCCTTTGACAGCTGGGCCCAGGTCCGTCGTTCAGGAATAGCCGTTTACCCATTCGTCACGAACCCAGCCACGAGCACGGCTCAGTGCCATCCTCCGCCTTGGCTGTCTGATTTATTTTCATATTCTGTCATATGATCACCTCTCTTGCTCTCTTCGGGTTGCTTCCTCATATCCAGTTCTCGACCGTGTCCCTTGCCCAGTCCCCGCATCCAATACATCCAATAAACATCGTGTGACCTGTGTTCCACAGATACGGTAAATATGACGCGTCGTAAGCACTTGGATGCCATAAGCCTCAGCTTACCACAATCCCCCCCTTTGTCCACTCCCAGGAACGCCATAATCGCCCGTGTTACTATAACAGGTTCTGTGCCTGCTGTTTTGCTTTTGTGCTAACCGCTCGCTTAATATCCCTATATGACGGTGGTCAAGCCGTCACGGATTGTCCTTACTCCGACACCCATCCACAGGATGTTGACTTGGTGGTCGGATGACTTTGACGAGGAATAATCATTCCGCCTCCCCGCCGGCATCGGTTACAAGTCATTGCCGGTCAAAGTCTCCCATGCTTTCCATCCGTCCAACCTGAGCACTTAACCCGTCTCCAGCCGCTCGGCCTCCGCCTGGTGGATGGACATGCTTGCTCGTCTGTCCCACCGCGGTGTGCGATGGTTTAACCTGCGAGTAGATCGTGGTCCGTCCAGATGCGAGGACGAAGGTGTCCTCGTAAGTCTGCTCTAGCCACGTGTCTTGCAGCGCCCACCTGGCTAAAGCTTTCACTTGGTAGATTGATCTGAGTCTTGCCTCTTCCCTTGTGCAAGTCGACCTTCCGTGGTGTCATGTGGTGGACCTTTGCGGGAAGAGTGTCCTCCCCGCGTATAGGAGCTTGAAGGGTGTACTGGAGGATGACATCGATCATGTGTCGAGACTGCTCTCGGAACTAGACCCGTTAGTAGACCAGTCCGAGGATCATTCCCGAACGGAGTGCGCAGTATCAGGAGAACCACTACGCTCTCCGTCCATCGACCACGTGTCTGCTCCGCAGGGGCACCGTTCATCCGATCCCGCCACTCCGGAGCGGCGGAAACGAAAGCGTCGGCGATCCTCTACCCTTGTGAGTAATACCGATTGATTGATTTCCGACACGATACATCCCCACCAACAGCAAGGAACCGTTGTCATCCGTCCTACGGACACTTCCGCTCCTATCATCATCATTACCCCTTGTCCGCCACAATCCCAAGAGACCTCCTGCTGGGTACCATACCAAGACGCTTCCTTCGGTGCACGGCTGACAGTACCAACTTACGCCTCACTCAATAGCGCACACCCACCCATGGTTGCTCCTATGAACACTGTCGTAATGCGCATCGATCGCTGGGAGTACGCTCACGGTCATCGGTATGCGGTGATTCCCCCGCCCGACGAACAACGTAGGAGGGGAATGTTCTCGAGGACCGTCCCTTCCCGAAGAAGTGCCCGGTGCCCGCCTTCTCGGACAGCTGACTCGTTTCTATGATCCGATGTTTCCCACTTTGTTCGATTATCTCACTACTAATCTTTTCACTACATGCTACGACTCGCTAGTTGTACTGTTATGCCGGCTTGTCTTTCATATGTCATGCATTAGAGCCACTTGCTGCGAGTCAACCTGAAGTAGCCTACGCAGTTGCGGAAATTAGACATACACGTGTAGGGTGCATGTGGGAAAGTGCAGTGTGCCTTGGACGAGTCGCTGCATTGGTCACTGCTGCTCGTCCAGTCTGCTCCTTTTCCTCAGCGCGCGTTCCGTGCGCACCCCTCTGGGCACTTCCAGAAGATTTACACCGTATCTGCACCGGCCGCGAATATTCATGTCTCTTCGCGCACTCTTGTACGCATATGTACTCGGCGGTCTAACGTTCATCCCCCTCGTCATATTCGCTTTCATCTGCATCACCATCTACACCTCCGTCCCAGTACCCGACCCCGACACAACCAAGAATGCCAAACCGTGTCCTCCAGAACGCAGCGACCACGATTGCCCCACAGGTCTCTCCGAATCCACCAACGAGTCGCCCTGCGACGTGAATGACCTCCCGCGGACCCGCAAAGGCTGGCTCACGGTCCGACGCACCTTTGAAGAGTCTGCCTATGACGGTTCTTACGTGAC
>QFEI01000538.1:0-13021 GCA_003316145.1 Neoboletus magnificus | reverse complement strand
GCCGATGCTCTTTCCGCCATATCATTATCCCTTCACGTGTTACAATACCACGACGTGAGATGCTTGAATGGGGATTTATTGTACACTTACATTAAATCAGGGTTGCTAAGAAGCCTGATCTCATTGTTGGGAGATTCATGACACATAGTGCGAGACCTAAGATGATCAAGGAAGTGGCAAAATCGCGCAGGTGAGGGAGGGGAGATTGCAGGCATGACGGTGTTTGCGTATCGGTGGCAGTTGTGGGTAGCAACATGGGGACGATGATAGCCAACCAGCGAGATTTGCCGAGGACGATGACAATGAAGCGTGTGAAAGAATTTGTAACGTCATTTCCGTCTTCTCTCATTCCAACACAACTAACGTAGGAGTAAATAGGGTGTACACCAATACTAGTACCAGTCACGACATTGGGAATACTGTCGTATGTTTCTGATGACTTCCCATGTCGCTTGCGTTGAGCTAAGGTGTGATCACAGGAGTCCCTGTTTCCCTCACGACAACCTTGCCTGCGTCCAATTACTGAAATATCGATCAGTCGATCACATATGGTAGAGACACCATCCTGCTCCCGACCGCCGGAATCGTCGACATCGGTACTTCCCTCATCCTCATCGTGACTGGCGAGTGGCAGGTTGAGCCCGAGTGTCGCGCCACAGTGCGCTGACATTTTATGTCGGATGTTACAGCTGCGACAAGTCTGTGACAGGTACCTCGGACTCTGCCACTGGACTGCCCAGTTTCACCTCCGACCAGAATGGCAGCCTGGAGTCGTTGACGTTCAACATTGGGGGCGAGTCGCACGACCTAACGTCTAACGGGTAGACATGATCTCATTCGCCCAACAGTGTCATTGGTGACTCCAATCCGATTACCTTGTCGTTGGCGACATTGGAACCAGGTCTGGGACCAGCTCAACTTTATGCTGGGGTACGCCTTCCTGTACGTTCATGATTGTGTTTCGTCCATAGTGATCGTAGACTTCGATGTTTTCCGTTTTTAGGGTGGAAGCTAGCTTCGCTGCTTATCAGACATCACTCTCGCACTCGTCAGACACTAAGCGTCAGCAAGAGGCGAACATGGGGAAACCGGTGGTATACTGCATTACCACCATGGGCCGCGCATAAACAGCGAGGCGAGGCGTGGGTGTGTCCGACAGATGAAACTCGTTGTTTTCCTTTCGTGCTTGCAGAGCGAGGTGTGTGTGGACGTACGCGATATTGTTGGGTGCTGATCCTACTTGTTGTCGTGATTGTTCCCTAGCCAAACGTCAAACCCTGCAGGTCGCATGGAACGAGCTTCGAAGAAATCTATCCATCGCAATCCAAGCTCCAAGCTCTGAAACCATGGTCTAGCCGAGTTCGCTGGGTATGATGTTCCGAACTTGATTGAATATCTCGTTCGTATCGGTGTGGGTAGCCTTGGTTAATGTTGGATTCAGCCAAAACATCGCACAGGCGTTCACCCCGTTGAGGGTCAACTCGCGGCCGAACGAGAAGATGAACGTGCTGGCCGCTGCCCGTGATATGTGTTGTGGCCTGGATACACTTACCGTGACGGTCATGGCCGGAGCCAACAGCTCTTTCAGGGTTAAACGTTAAGTAAGCAAACAAAGCCTTCGTGAAGCCATCACCATGGAACTTTGCTTGCGGGTCACTATCCATGATAGGCTATTGACCCCCCTTTTGGCGCTGATAAGACGGTTTCAAGTTATTTCGGGCTTTTCAATTCGACGACGGCATCAACAACGCCGTCGGACTACACCATTTTCATCGCCATTCTGAAACGCTCCTTAGTGAACGTGCTGAAGAAGTACACCGCTGTTCATTGTAACGTCGCTCAGTTCAGCCTACCACTTGTTCTCCTGACCACTTAACTGGCAACACTCGATGCTCAGGCTCGCAGCCCCAGCGCTAACAAAACGCGAACGCTTTCTCCTTGTTCTCCTTCTCATCGCACTGCTCTCGCTCGTTCGATCAAGCATTAGTGTCCGGGAGTCAAGCGCTTCACGCTCAATTCCCGAAAATGTCGTCCAGAAACACGACTCCGATCTTGAGTCTGCTTCGCAGGGAGTCCAAAGCACGTCTACCGAATCAGAGCGCTGGCGCACGCGTGTGATATGGCACTCCATGCGAGTGCCATCAACCACCATAGTTTCTCATGCCCCTGGTGCGCAGCCAGTTTCCCGACTTGATTTATCATCTAATCCTCGTTCAAGGCTGGACGATATTTGATAACCTATTTCTGCTGAACGGAACCGTCTTTGTCGTCACTGACGAACCAGAGTCCATCCCGGATCGCACTACCATCACGTCGACCGGCATCGCGATAGCCGCCGGCGCCGAAGCTGCCGCAGCCCGTCTACCAACTGACCGCGAACTTCGCGTTATCTCCACCAACGAAGCAGGAGAACTATTCGGAACAAGTGCAGACCTCATAGACGGAACTACGGTGCGTCCGCGTCATTCTTCACATCAAATCCATCTTGTCTGATACCCAATCCAGTGGATTGTTAACGATCCACCTCAATAGTATGTCTATTATAACTACGGCGGGAGACCTCGCTGAGTCGTTGTGTTTTCATAGCGTCACCCATTACTACCATTGGTCCGCCGAGCTTTTCTTTGGGTTCTGGCGGACGTACTCTTCATTAGACCCTTCGATCTCTCCTGATGGATTGTCTTTACTCCCCGCCTTGCGCCGCATTTGGTTTGTCCACGCAGACGCCGACCGTTGGAGAGACTACGCCAAGATGAACCAATGGGTTCTTCGCAGTGCCTTTCCATCGGTTACAGCTGAATATTCCGCAGATTGGCAAGATCGCGCAAAGATGGCCCGGCCGATTATCCTCGATCGTGTCATTTTCTCTGATCGCTCAGCTGCGATGAGGGGGAAAATCTTCCAGAGTACAAGACGCACCGCTTCCGAGGCGTTTGCACTGCCGGGTAGTGTGCACTGGTGGACTACGATCCGCGATGCCGTGACGAAATTCAGTCGGCTGGACGACGGTTTCGATGAAGGATCGAAACATGTGATCACCTACGTCTCACGTCAGGATTGGGGTCGCCGTATGTTGATCCAAGAGGACCACGAGAAACTTGTGAAGGAGTTGTACAAGTTGCGCGATCAGCATGGGGTCGAGGTGAATATTGTGAGCATGGACAAGCTCTCCCATGCGGAACAGTTCCGGTTAGCTGCACGAACGACGGTGAGTGCACGCCATCCAACAGCCACCAGGATACGTCTAATTGACCGGGCCGATCCGTCTGTGGATATCGATATCTTTCGGGGGCAGATCATGATGGGTGTGCATGGCAACGGGTTGACGGCCCTAGTATGGATGAAACCCTCTCCAAAATCGACAGTGATCGAGTTCTTTTACCCTGGCGGGTTCACGCACGACTACGAGTACACTACGCGAGCGTTAGCGATGGCGCACTATGGTGTTTGGAATGACAAGTGCGTACCATCGTCTTCCATCGTCATGGCCGTTCACCTTGATTAATCATCATACTCGTACGCACGCTTTGGACTCCACAGGACGTTCACTTACCCCGAGGTTCCGTCAATAAAATATCCAGAGGGGTTCCAGGGGAACAGCATACCGTTGAACGGTGAGGTCGTCGCGAAGCTTTGTGTAGAGAGACTGCAGCTACCTGCCTCCACCGAACATTGAGCGTCAGACCACGTCGATGGGTCCTGGGTTCGCGTTGAAGTGTTTTTTTGACGTGCATACAAACACTAGAGTTCTTATTTCACTCATGTAACACTTGCGTACAGTGTACCTGATATCATGATGCCAAGCCTAGAGCTTCGGTGTATATACACACTTCTCCTGATTTCAGTTTCAACTGCATGTTTTACCCCACTAACGTATGTACTAACTTCGCCTTGCTGTGTTTACCTTGCAGATGTACCGAAAGTATACCCTCCCGATAGAAGCGGTCTAGTGCACATGTTACTGCTACAGCTTCCTCGACAATTAACTGGGTATCTCATATCGATATTCGTCGTCCGTGCATCACATACCGACAACACCATCGAGCAACTCTCGGATGTCCTGCGCAGCCTTTTCCTCATTGACAGGGCCCAGCCTGAGAGGCACCGCGCCTACGTCGTTCTTTGCGTTCCCTCCCAAGAGCGGCTGTATCGATTCCCAAAGTTCAGATTCGACCATAGCGTGCCGTACGCAGCGCCCCTAGCACCAGCCTCGTTGTCCGCGCTCCGTCCCAGCGCTCCACGAGGGCCGCAAACGCCGTTTCAAACGCAACTGCATCAAATCCACCCTCCCAACCCTCTTTCCATCCAAATTTGCTGTCGGTATTGACGTCTGCATTATCGGACAGGTAGTTCGAAGCAGAGGATGGTGGGAGCGACGACACGTCCCCAAATACGGCGTCTGAATCGGACGACCAGGCGGCATCCGAGTCGGCCAGGAGTGCTCCTCCTTCCGTGTCGGTCAACCATGCTTCCGTCTCGGTGAACCATGCGCTGGCTTCAGAGCCAGTCGACCACGAGGTTGCACATACATCGTCAGAAAGCCAAGTCGTGTCGGCCGTCCCCCGTGGTCCGTCCGAGTCGCTCGCGGAGGGCAGGATATCAGAGTCCAGCACGAGGTTGTTCACGGTCGGCGTGTTAAAATCGCCGTAGTGGTGCTTTACAGGGCTCGAGAATGTCTCGACCGGGGGAGGCGAAGGAGAGGGGAGGGGACTGGAGACGTATTCCTCCTCAGCTCATGATATGTCGCTGGTGGAGGCAATGTCATGCGATTCGTTTGTTCCCTGACCATCATCTACAGGTGGACGACTGGGACTCAGAGTGTCCTCCCCATGGAGCATGTTGTGCAGTTTGCAATCGGGGACATCTTTTTCCTCGTAACTCCCGTCTGGGTCGACCTTCTGCTTGTCTGATGGAGATTCCTGCCGTACTCATGGGGGGTACGGCGCTATTCCCTATGTTCAGTTCAATGGATGACACCATATTTCCCAGGGCGAATGTCGACTCTGCCATCCGGTTGATGGAAGTGTTTGAAGGTGATGTTGTCTGAGACAGGTGCAGTCAACCCTGTTTTCTGCCTCAACGAGACAGTGGACGGTAAGGCGGAGATGCCAAACCTAGCAGGCCACAAGTTTTAGCACGTTGAGGGGGAGTACGAGGTGAAGACAACATGTCCAGGAGGATACAGGGCAATTCCTTGTCGATCGCGTCGCTCCGCCTCAGAACCTCGTTAAGCGTCCAGATTATCGTGACCTCCTCTTCAGATGACCTGCAATACTCAAACACGCGAAATAAACATCTCAGAAAAGAGAGGTCAAACTATAGGGCCTACCGACCGAGCTCGTAGTTGACAAGGCAAATTTTCAGAATGGATGGTGATGATGCCCTCCAATGAGTGTTTGGATGTTTGCATCGACATGGGGTATAACGCTACAGCAAATGTGTTGGACCTGCATGCACGGAGTTGGTCCGTGCATGTATCCAAATCTCTGTAATGCACATCACGCCATCCAGAGTGTACTCTCTGGCGTAGGCACTCCAATACCAGTACTGACTTTGAACGAGAACCTGACGGAGATCATCGTGATCCTGTCCGGCATCGTTGTGGCCTGCAGCGGCAACCTACCTCCAGCCCCTTCTGCGCAACTTGAACGCGCGGAAACTCCAGAGCAACAACTTTCGAAACATGCGAAAGGGACTCAAGACATGCAAGCGCCACTGGAGGTGAAGGAGTCGACGCAGATCACGGCCAAATCGAGTTCTGCTGTCGCAAACCCAATGGAGGGGAGGTTGGTGAACGGCAGCGCTGCCGGTAGCGATGTCCTCTCTTTTCTCTGCTGTGTTATTATTTTATTTTCATTCGAGCTAATCATGCAGCGCACGTGCGGGTTGATCGTATTTTCAGATCCCAACAGTATCATAGTATTTCGTGGATGGCTGTCCGCTATGTTATTATCCCCCCGATGCATTACAGCAAGTATACCCCTGAATAAGGACAAATACAAATAATTAAATTAAATATCAACATCTATACTAAATCTGAGTCGCTACCGAGAAGCCTCATTTTGTCAATCGAGGGGGGTTTGGGACCTATGTCGTGACCCTGAAAAGCACAGACGAATTAATAAAACGTGAGTGATCTAGAGTACCTACCGTCCGTGATAGCCAAACAGAAACTTTACCGAATTCATGTGATCCAGAACCGGACGACGAAGAGGTCTGAGCTTCAGGTGGTGACTGTCTTCGCGTGTGGAATAGACGTAAGTGTGACAGAGAACGTCCGACTTGATGTGTGATTGCCACCGAGTCCCTACCATCTTTCCCCATTACAGTTGCCATCGCACTCATGTAGAGCTTGTCAAATCCAACAACGATTAGTGTCCCAGCCGCAATGACGAGGTAAGATGGTACTGATTAGTAACAATGATATTAATAATATGTCCCATGACGCTGCGACAGCGTACCTGCATTAAGGAAGGAGCTATAGTAGCTGTAGCTTCCTCCAACTGAAATGACGTAGATCACATCAAAGAAGATGCGCCACACGCCACAGCATGACCTGCGGGCCGCGAAGATCACTGGGACGCCGAGGAAGACGGCGGAGATGATGGACATGAGGCCGTAAACGATTGCCAGATGCGGCACCGCATGCCGGTCTTGGCGTATGAACCCTACGAACACGACGATGGCAGCATGACAAATGAGTATCGCGATAAGGTAATCCAGGAAGTGGAAAAATCGTGCGAGCGGTGGGAGAGGTTGTAAATCGGGTGATGTCTGCGCATTGGCGGTAGTTGTTGGCAGCGACATGGCGATGATGATGGGACGGATGGGAGGTGGCTACATAGTACTGACATTTAGAGGGGTTAGGCCTCAGGAAGATAAAGGTGAGGCGTGGGAAGATATTTGTAATGTCCTTTCCAAGTCGTTCTCGACTGGACCGCTGACCTCTCCAATTCCAACACCAACAAGTTCCTAATGCAACTAGACCGTACCCAGGTCATGAAACTGGCTGGCTGGCTTATGCCTCTGGAAGCTGGTCCGGAGAGGATTGATACGGTCACATTCGTTCCTGGTGTCGTTATCAACCAATAATCTAATGCCGACAAGCCGTGACAGGCACTGTCAGGCAGTATCTTGGACGCTGCCACCGGCCTACTTGAGACGTAGTACTCTTTCATCAGAGCTTGATTAACACCCGGATTTTGCGTACGCAGATTGAACAAATGTATTACCTATGGGATGGCTCTGCCGGTTGGGCGGACCGTGCCCGTGACACATAACGCGTACTGTCACATGTGACAGACGCGACTTTCCACGCGTTGACCTCGTTCGCGACATCTCTCACAAGCCAACTTAAATGACAAATATTGTGGTATCAATCACTTTGCTTACCGTCTAGATTCGATTGGATGGAACCCATAACTCTACAAGCTTTTCGTAAGTATCAGTTTGGAGATCGATATCTTCCTTGCTGACTCGTGGAACAGTGCGTGTGTTGTATACAGTTAACAGCAATCCGCAGTACATTTTAGCCAAGTCTTCATCACAAGTCCCAGCGATCACATGCGTTGAGACCACGGAACAATCTCCTGATAATGAACCCATATATGCACGAACCCCGCTCAAGGCATGCCTTGCGGCGGTCTGCGACTCTAGGTGGGTGGGAGCTAGGACTGATATCGCTCTTTCCACCGGGATGTCTCTCACACTATAGTAGCCCCGAACTCCTCCAAGATCCCGCACGAGACTTCTCTCTTTATGTTCTCGATCCCTTGGAGGTACAGCCCCCATCTACGAGTCTGGCACACGCGCCCCAGCATACCACCTCACCTCGTGGTGTGGCCGTTGCCCTTGGGCTCATGTCTTGGGCTCTTGAGTCGGATGATTCGATGAATGTCTTTGTCACGGGCACGATCATCACGCATGCCTCGCCAGCGCTCGAAGTCGTTTTTGCACTTCGAGAGGTGAGTCTCTTTTATTCCCATATTTCACCGCAGCTTCGTCTCACCTAGTTTGTCTTGTTTCACGAATGCTCATACCATTTCCTTTTTCTAACAGACTAAGCGCATGCCCAAACCTATCTTCCACTCGTACCCTTCATTGGGTTCGATACGTGCGCCTGGCCCGTCTCAACTTCCGAATCTTCACCCTTCCCAGGGTGCTGGGATGAACTGGTTATCCATTTCTCAGGAACAGCGAACTCTGACTCGATCCGCTGACTTTCCAGAGCTCTACATTGGCCCTCCGCGACGTGCGCGTGGTCGCCCCGAAGGGTCGACCTCCTCGAAGTCAAAGGTTACACCGCAAGCCGGCAGCTCTTCTCTCCATGGTAATACAGATCTCTGCGGCAATTAGCCTACTCACTGATGAGATCAATAAATGCAGGGGCGGGCCCGTCGAAAGTAGGAGAGACTCAATCTGAATCCAAGCAGGAAGTGGGGCGAAGGTCGAAGCAAAGGACAAAGTCCAGACCTCCACGAGCTCCGCCTATATACCCACCGTTTATCTGCGCGCCGCTGACGCGCCATACAGCGACAGGGGGGCCAGAGGGTGGTGCAACTGGAATACCTGCTTTCTACCAGCAACCCCACCCATTCGCTCAAAATCAAGCTCAATCATACGCCCAGTTCCATCCCCAAGCTCAGTCATACTTTCATCCGACATATAGTCCGTTGCTGGGATTACTATCTGCAATCCCATCTGCTTCCTCCGGCAACACGGGAACGAATGCTACCCCTCAGCAGCAAGCGGCTCTCCTATCCGCTCTGCAAGGATTGCTTGCTACTAATCCTCATTTGCTACAGCTCGCGGCGACAAACATGGGGCTTTCCGCAAATAGCGAGGAACAGAGTACCGCAAAAAAACCGACGCACAGCGGAGGCAGCGCCGTGGGTGGAGAACATGACGACGGTGACTCTGATATCGTCATTCTCGACTCTTCGACCATTGACACTACCGCATTCTGCAAACCAAGCACTTGGCAGCCCGCTGCAGGTGACCACGACACGTCTCCACTTATAATTAATCAAGAATCTCCGATGCCTAGTAGCCAGGGTACAGGTTTCTCGCCTCTGCCTGCGAGCACGCCGCCCTCCGGACAGGAGAACGCATCAACATCGCCACAAACGTCAACGCCGACAGTGACACCTGAAGCGGAGACACCAACCTTGAAGAGGGGAAACATAACCGCCTCGCATACCTTGGCTGTACCAGCAACACCCACCCCGTCCAGAACGCGCAAACGGAAACTGAGCGAATATACTCAAGGTCAAGCACACCCGTCCACACCGTTGTCCTCTCCTTCTCCCTCGCCTTCCCTGGCACGCGCGTCTACTTCAGGAAGAGCCTTGACTACGGGTCAACGCGTCCAGTCTTCACCGACGGGTGGAACGAAGCCGGTGTCACTACCATCTCTGCGACTGTCTTCAATGTTAGGCTCCATGCGTTCCGTAGCAACCTCGGGTTCCCGTCTACAGGTCAGCTCTTTAGGTTCTCCGACGCGTGGACACCCAGCTTCATCGACCACCAATGGGGGTGGAAGTCAATCGATCACGTCTGTTTCCGGTCCGTCGAAGTCTAGGACAGATCATCCAGGGACGGCAGATGCAACCTCACTGAAACGGAGACGTACTCTCAACGAGTTCATGGCAGAACACGAAGCACGCAAGAATGCAAAGGTCCGAAGACGGACATCTTCGGGACGTAAGTTGGGTACGTGTTTGGATTCCATACCTTCTCTTTCGTTGGCTGTCCTTACGCTCATGGTATCTCGCGTTTTCAGAGGGAGACGCATCCGCGAACGCGTCACAAGCGGCTTCATCACGATCTGCCAGGTTAGGGTCTACAACGAAGCACGCTCAGTCATCCCCTCCTCGTCCCCTTTTCAGATCTGATTCACTGGCTTCCTCGATATGTGCCTCGACTCGCCCAACCACTTTAGTGTCAGGCACGGCCGTCTCCAATTCTACCTCGTCGTCCATCGCCACTTTAGCCCGTACGGTACCTTCCACCTCCACTTCAGCATCGACTTCGGCGAATAATCCCCTCAAAAACTTCGTCCTGCCTGCGTGGGCTCGTACCAGTACCGCTACGCTTCCACGGCTGTCCGAGGAGGCTTTGGCCCGCCAGCGCGCAGAGCAAGAAGCCAAGAAGGCAGAAGTGTCGTCGAGGCGGCGGGAGGCTGCCAAAGCGAAACGCAAACGGCTTCATGGTACGGAACAACCCTCTAAGGAATCCTCTGACGAAGACGAAGAAACTGTCGCAAACGATGTAAAACTACGGACATTGCATCCATCGTCAAGTGTTGCGCGGAGCGCTCCCTTGGTACCACCTCCATTGCCTTCCCTGCCCGTGTTCGCTTCTGATGCGGTGGAACCCATCCCGTCGTCCCCACTCCAATCGCACCGCCAACTCGCCCCGCCTGTCGTTCCGAGCACACCACCAAGGAAACTTACCTCTTCAGGATCAGCGCCACATTGTACGCCCGGAAAGTCTGCCTCTTGTTCATTATTCACACCGTCCGGCCAAGGCCCGGGGTCGTTGTTCACCCCAAGCACTCCCAGCGTCACCCGATCTCAGACTCAAGCTGCGTTTACGCCGCGTTCTCCCATTGTGCTTCGTCGTTCCGGTACGAAGAAATCCCCCCGGAAGAGCGTGCCGCAAACACCGTGGACACCCAAACACAATAGCGGCAATCAACAGACCCCTAGAAGCTTGCGCACTGGTAGAAACCCGCAGTTTGCGTCGCCGAGCTTGGTAATTCGTATGCCTCAGACACAGACGGGAATGGGAACGAGGGCATTTTTGTTACCTCCACCTTCACCCTGTGCTCTGCAAACACCACACCTACGAAGACAGGTGCATTCCAATGGGCCAGGAGATTCGACTCCAATCGTCACCTGTGATCCTGGGGTCATAAAGCGGGAATCTCTATCGGACAAGCAGAACGTCGACCCGGACAAGAGTTGTAAGGAAGATGTTCTCGGTTGCGGATCGGACGACGTGCTTCCTGAGGAGGACACGCCAATTCACCCGAGTCCCAATCGTCCAACCGTAGACCATGGTCAGAGAACAAACGAGTCGCATGACATCACCACCAGCGACGCGTTGCAAGGGGAAGAGGACTATCCCTCCAGTCCCCTCCCGCCTTCTTCACCTCCCCCAATCAGTACATACTCGAGCCCCGCAAAACACCGTGACAGCGATTTCAACACGCCGACCATGAACGGCCTCGTGCCAGACTCTGATATTCTTCTGCCCTCCGCGAGCGACTCGGACGGACCACGGGGGACGGTCGACACGACTTGGCTCTCTGACGACGCATGTACAGCCTCGTGGCTTACTGACTCTGAGGCCAGTGCATGGCTCACCGAGACGGAGGCGTGGCTGACTGACACGGAGGGAGGAGCACTCCTGGCCGATTCGGATGCCGCCTGGTTATCCGATTCAGACGCTGTATTCGGGGACATGTCGTCGCTCCCACCGTCCTCTGCTTCCAACTGGCTCTCTGACGATGCAGACGTCGATACCGACGGTGAGTTTGGAGCGATGGAGGGTCAGGACGGTGTGTTCGACGCTGTTGCGTTTGAACAGGTGTTTGCGGCGCTCGTGGAGCATGGAGGACGGAGCGTGGACGAGGAGGCTGGGGCCAGTGGGGCCACGCATGGCACGAGAGTGGTCGAATCTGAGCTTTTGGAATCGATGCAATCACTCTTGGGAGGGAACGCGATGAACGACGTAGGCGCGGTGCCCCAAGCTGAGGATGCGAGTGACCCAGTTAACGAGGAAAAAGTTGCGCAAGGCATTCAGGAGTTGCTCGACGGTACCGTTTGTACGTGATATATGGACGATGGGTATCAATATCGATGTAGTATACCCAGTCGGGGAAGCTGCAAGAGTAGTGTGTGCGATCAGACCACTATTATTAGGCTCATGATGGAGGATACGGAAAGGCAAAGCTTTTTTTTGTATATGCAATACCAGTAGTAGCTCATCTCCACCCACTCACGCCCTGCCCGTTCAGTTTTTAGATTTTTGATCAAACACACAGATGGAGCTTAACCGGGGTTGAAGGCCAAGAATCGGGCCTAGTCAGTCAACCAAGGAATTTTCAAGAATAACCTTCGCTTTGATTACCGTCGAAGTGTCGCTCGTCCCAGATTCCAGCTGCACCCGCTTCGCCATCCCCAATCGAGTCGAACACATCACTTTCTGGTCCACCGCTGTCCCACCCACCAATGCCTCCCCTTTCTCGTAATCATCCACGTCCACTTCCATCCAGCTTTCCTCAAACATTTGCAAGGGACGAGCAACCAGGACTTCGAAATCAGCCGACACGATCTCTCCAATCATCTTACTGAACCGCTCAGCAATCGAAATAATAGATGACACCTTGTCTCCAAACTGGGACGAAAGCTTCGACCTTGCAACAGAAGGAGAGGGAGCACAACCTGCTGCCACGACAATGTCGGAAAGTCCTGACACGGTAACTGAGATGAGGGTTTTTGGGTCGCTCATACATGCGGGAGAGATGTAGGTACGCGTGAGAGATCGCCAACGACCCGATATCGTTTGCGCCTCTGTTAACCAAATTTGCTGCCGTTAACGGTATGTTTGTTGGGATTCGAACATCAAATTCTCACCTGATTTCTGTAATTGTTCGTATGTCTTTTTGATAAGGTCGTTGTACCCTTTCTCGGTGGTCCATGAGGAAACGAGCGAGTGGAGGTAGTGCGTAATGTAGGCTTGGAACGCGATTTGGAGATACAGGGCCATGTCATCTCGTTCCGTTCTCCCAAAGCAACCCACCAATGTTTGGCCTATGGACTCCGAAATCCTTCGCGCCGCAGAGACTTGTTCCTTCATAGGTTTCGCAGCCCGAGGCTGGAAGTCCTCGACCATACACTCGGCCATGAATGTGGTACTCTGCTGAACTTCCGCATTAAGCCTCTGCAACATCTGGATAATCATCGCGTCCGCGTATAGATCCGCCGTGGTCACGGGGCGTTGCACGCCATCCAGT